>VZTO01018052.1:103688-178737 GCA_013400615.1 Syrrhaptes paradoxus
TATCTATTTCATTGGTCGTGATGTGTAGGGGAAAGCTGAAAGAAATGCAAATAAATCCTTTGTTGGTATTTTTAAACACCTGTGAAGAGTAAGAACAGCTTCTTAAACTAGAATATTGTTCTAAAGGTTAGCAGAGGAGTCTTAATCAGCCGGAAAGCTCTGGCTCACTCAAGAGGTTTTGATTGACGTCAGAGCTCTTTAATTCATCTGAGACTGTGTCATTGTATTGCAGACCAGGTATCTGTACTCCAATGGCTGTTTTATTTTTATTCTTGCGTCTGTAGCACAGCTACTTTCGTCTGTCAAGTGACATGATCTTAGAAAAGGACCGTTTTCCATAAAGTGACTCTAGATGAAAAAAGCACTGAATATAAAACTAACAGCCCACAGTGTTGAAAAGGGATTTAATTCACTGCCAGTGCCTTTGAAGGACTTGTGCTGCGGTACAGCTCTGGCTAACACTTATGTCTTCTCTGTAAAGTTAGGCAAGCTTAATATAAACCCAGATGTGACACTAGGTCATGGTATAATACTCCTTATTGTGATATCAACTGAATCTTGGTTGTGTGACAAACCCAGGGAGAATAAGAACCTCAAAGTCTCTTTCTAAATAACACCTGGACATGAGGTTTGGACTGTCTTGGAAGTGACAGGGAGAGAAATGGTGAGTGGTGATGGGGCAGTTTGGCCTCTGCAGTAAATTCACAAACTGTAAAGGCAATTCCTTGTGGTTCTGATTGAGGAAAGTGAACCAAGCAGGGCAGGTAAAGTGCTTACCCAACCTGTACAGTCCCGGCTTCAAAAGTTAACAGATTATTAATAAGTGTTTAATAGTATTTTGTCTTTCAGCAACGCTTCAGGCTATAGGTACAAATATTGACTTTATAAATAAGCATTTGTGTTCCATTTGATGGATTTGATGAAATTCAATGTGTTAAACCTCACTTATTTCAACTTCTCCGAACTACTCTTTTACCAGTGAGCTGTGAAGATAAACATGAAAGCTCCTTGCTTTGACAGTCATATATATAAATTCATAAAATTATTTTCCAAAAAGTGATGGAAGCCTATATTGCATTTTACCAACATAAAATTGCAGCATAAGCACCAGTTTCACATGGTCGTTCCCTACTTGTAGTAACAAGTTTTGCAAAATGAATAATACTGAAAGTTAACATTAGGTGTCAGTATTTTACATATTATTTAGTGAGAGAATATCAAGTGAAAGAGATTCTGTGCAACAAAAATAAAAAAAAAGAAAGAGGAATATTAAAATCCGCTTCAAATGCTCTAAGTTATCTCACTTAGAGTAATACCAGGAATAATTACGTGTGAAATAATTAATTGTATATACCCCAAATGCTTCTTGCTAGTTACAGCTCTGATTTAAAATTCGGTATTAAATACTCCTGCTTTCTATTTGTAAAACCACAACACATTTAGTTCTTTGATTGTCTGAAGAAATTACATTTTTCAAATTAAACTGCAAGACATGAGTGTCTGTAGATGACAAAAAATTGATTCCCAGGTAGAGTGATAAAACGCCTATAAAATGAAAGAAGATGAACATGAAGATCCCTGGTTCTATGTGATCTTTCTCAGCACAACAAAATTTAATACTGTACAGATCTCTTAAACTCACTACGACTGTTGAAAATGTAAGGGAAAAATACTATAGGATCCATTTGTGCATTTTTTTTCCCTATTTGCCATTGAAAGATAAGAGAGAAGTCCTCTTCTACAAGCAGAAAAGGATGCTCGTGTTTTCCAAAAGAACAGTGTGAGTGGGGGAAAAAAAAAAGCCATATAGTTATTGTCTCATCTGAGCTTATTGCATGATTGAGAAGGGGAAGGATGTGACCTGTTGGAAGAACTTAAGTTACAAAACATTGGGAGCCCTTGGTCTGACTATTGCAGCATCCCATCCACCTTGCTTTCATTTTATCGGCACAGTATTATACATTGGTAAACTAAGAAAGATGATAGAGAGGGAGAAAACCCAACCTAATCTGACCCTGTGAAGGGTTAAGTTCTACAAAAAGCAAGGATGGAAGATAATGAAGCAAAATAACTAACTTTTTTAAACTATGTTGCTTTACATGATGGTCAGGTTCCCAAATAGGACTGGGTGCAGGTGGGAATTGCCTGTGAAAATCCAGCCCCAGGGGTAGGGATGGGCCTTGGTTGTGTTCAAAAAGGTGAAAATAAGCGTCTAGGGCTAAATCTACAGAGTGGTCTTACAGGGTATGTAGACATCAAAGCAGCAACAGCAATATAATGAAGACATGACTGAGGTAGGTGTGTCATTTCATATACACACTTATAAAGCCCAGTAATTCCAGAAGCAATTAACGTGTCATGATCTAAGATATTTCAGAGGGAGCTGACCTGCTTCCAGACCCTTCCAGATCTCAGCAGGTTTCCATCTGAACCTCTGGGCATCCAAAGTGATGAAAATGTATTTCTGAAAAGCTAGTCATTCTTTATGACCGGCTGAGAGACAGTTTTGCCTTGTAAGCTTAAACTTTTGTCAATATTTGTGAAATATATTTAGAAACTTGTTCAGAAATGAATAAGTTATAGATCAGTAATTCATACTTCTTTATATTCCAAGTTTTTATTACCTAAACTTACTCTTCTAAGCATCGTTTTATGTTTCTAGTTAAATATAAGTGAGAATTGATTGGGGTATTTCTCAATGGAATTCTATCTTTATTTCATCGTAATTGCTTCATATTTGAATAATGACAGATGAACTACTTCATTCAATTGCAGTTTTAAGGCTTTGAAGTCACAATAGCAGCAAAGGATTTAAATCCTGAAACCATTATTATGGCAGAGAAGACATCAGGGAAAAGGAAAACTTATGATTGTGTTAATTTTCTAGACAGGAAAATACTTCTGTGGTTGCACTTTATTTTTTTCTTTTCCTGGACATTTTACTAACATTAAAGGATCCACTAAACTTCAACAAAATGAAGTAGCTGCAACTTCTAGCAAAACAAATGGCTTCCATCTACCCTGAGAGAAGACATTAGAAATGCTGAATGAGAGTCCGCGTTGTAAGTAAAATTCTGTAGTTATTTTGCTTTGGAGCTAACTACAAACCATTTAAAATTCTAGGCAGCTGCAATACTGTATTTCACCAATAAAGAGTTCATTAGATCTTTTTTCTCTCTGACATTTACATCTAGTCCTGAGTACATGTTAATACTCCAAGGTATGAATTTCAAAGTTCCCTTTATCTTTATGTACAGTTTTAAGCAATTAATCAAATGATAAAAAATAGCTTTAAAAATAAGAAATGAATTGTGAATTTAAAGTATGTGTTCAAAAAGTTTCTGTATTATAATTTGTGGAACACAGGGCCTCTTATCGACTGAGTTAAGTGCAGACGTTCTTTTTTTTTTAAAAAAAAAAAAAAAAAAACACCTCCATTTTATTGAAGGATTTTGAAGAGATCGTCAAATTGTTAAAACATGACCAAGTCGTATATCCAGGAGAGTTCATTCTCCTAGGAGGCTACATCAAAGTGGGAGAGACATAGGAAAATCATTATTTAATACGTTCAAAATGACTCTCATGTGGGGCAAGATTTATCCAGGCTTCTGTAATAAGCATGGGGGCAAGCAGCGCTGAAACCCCTTCATTTGAAATAAAAGCAAATGGCAGTCTTATCATCACAGTGCCAAGTATAAAGATGAAGATATATATGAAAACTTTTCCAGTTCTTTCTTCTTTCAAAGCATGTTCTGAATGAAAAAAAAACATCCGAGTGCTAGAAATACCACTGCAACTTGAAAGGAAGGATGTCTTCTGGGATGCCACCCACCCGGCAGTGTATAGATTGTGTAGGTGCCCCTAGAGATTGCAGGAGAAGTCATGGTCTCACCTGTTGGAACACAGAGCAAGTTCTTCGCTGCTGGTGTTCCTCACTAATTCCCCAGCCAGCGGGGAACCTCAGGACACAGCTCGATTTCTATGGTTCACCATCCCGGTTTTCAGTTTTACTGATGATGAAGTTCTGCTAAAGTGTATTTCGAGACCCCACATTTGTTTTTCTAGAGTCTAATGGCTAATTACGCTTCCTGCTTAATATACCCTGTTTAATATACAGTTGTGCAAAAATGGCTTATTGAGATAATGGCATGCAATATGCATAGTGGCATACTGAAAAAATAGTGGAATTTGGCTCTTAAATTGATGTGAAAAATCCCATTTGTTATTTTTGTTTATGACTTCCAGTTTGAATGTAGTTCAGTGACAGATTAATTTAACAAATTTGTAAACCCCTTTATAGCATCTAAGGTTTATCTGCTGTTGAAAGAACGTGAGTTAGATAAAGTAAACTTGTGGACCAAAGCAGGAGTGACAAGTACACTGAATTTTGGGAAGAAATTACTCTCGACTTCTCAAATTTAACTAAGAAAATCAAAATCTATTGCTCTGTATCAGATATGGATGAAGGATAATGCTATGGGTCAATTTTTGAAATATTCTTACTTCTGTGACGTCTGGACGTAGCATACGATTGCTTCATTATTTTAGTATTCTTATTTTATTCAAACTTTCTTGCTTTAACTGGATATTAAAACTGAAGTGATAAAATACCAGAAAAAGTATGAATCACCAAAATTACATGCTGAAGTCTGTTATCCTGACATTTTTCTGAATGAATATTGAAATGCTTAGCAAAAGGAGATCTTGAAGTTCCTCCATCAGTAATCAGATCCAGACTTTGCTTGAAAAAAATCCTGTTCATATTTAGTTATGAAAAGCACACTCTTCATTATAATGACGTTCATTAAAACAAATGCCTTGAAAGACTACTATTTTCAATTCAAAGGCTCTTCAAAAAAACCTCTGAAAAAACCCGTAATCTACAATAAATCTACCCTGGAAAAATTTTAAGACAGGAAAACATACCGATTGGATGTATTTGATATATATGTGCATCTGTATGCGTGTATGTATCTGCTCTTTTTTCAGAGAATCAGGAGGTTTCATTCTGTTTTCTATTTTTTTTTCACATTTGTAGAAAGTGTAAGAAGTGATTTAATTTGATGAAATCAAACATTCAATGAAAACAAAGGCGTTAGCTCTGAAATAATACATCAGTTTTGCGGGGCTATAGATCCTTTGAACTTGGATGACGTTGTCTCTGAGGACAAGATGTTTGATGAGTTTTAGACTTTAAAGCCTTTAGTAGGAAAAATTAGTTTAGAATCTGTTCCTGTAGGATGGGGGGAAAAAAAAATCATTCACTCTTCAAAAGCTCAGGAAAAAAATGATGTCATTTTCTATTTCCCTTAAGTACCTTTTCTTCAGATGCTTATATTGGAAGAGGCTCAACAGCCATGAATTTAGTGACTTATGCTTCTAGTGATCTGGGCATTTATGTTCTCTCTGCACAGATTATTGAGGAGAAAAAAAGAAACAGAACCCTTAGAATATAAGGATAAAGGGATCTATGGGTAAGAGGGTTTTAAAAAGCATTGCTGACTAATTTTAATCTATTAATTTAATACAATGAACATAACGATTTGTGTAAAATTACGTTACCCCTGTTATATGCCAAATCTGTTAGGAACAGCTGCTTTGCATTCAGTATATCATAATGACATACACTGTGGAGTTATAATGTTTTAATTTTTTTTCATTAAGGTCCTTTTTCAGCCTTACAAGCTTGTGCATGAGGAGAGAAGGTCTGGTGCTGTTAAAGGCTGTCCAAAAAACCTCTCAGCTCTGTGAAGAAATGAGTAATGAGTGCAAGTTAGTTTGGAGACCCTGTTCCACAGGAAGAAAAAACAGGGTTAAAAAGTCTCATGGAGAATATTTTTCCCAACAGGCTCATTCCCATCTGTGTGCATGACCAAGGAGGGGGGGCTGCTGCCTGCAATGCCACACCTAACGTCTTAAACTCTCTCTCTCTCTCCCTCTTTCCTAAATCCAAAATTCTCCCAAAAACCTAAAAATATTCCCTAACCCTAAGTACCACTTGCCTTTTAAACTGCTAATGAGACCCTTTTTCCTATTGTAGAATCATTAAGGTTGAAAAAGACCTCAAGGATCATCAAGTCTGTCTGGGCTAATAGAAGTAATGAATCTGGATGAATGCTTTTCACAGCTCAGAAGGTATAATTCTGGCTGATAAGATATTAGCATTCTAATATTTTTGCTAAACACATCCCCCCATCAGGCAAGAGTGGAGATGTTGTAAGCATGGCACTAGGCACCTGTTATCATAGTGATTCTTCGATGATAACCTACAGAGGTAGCTATAGCAGCAGAATTACATGTAGATGTGGTGCTTAGGGACATGATTTAGGGGGGGTGTTGGCAGTGTTAGGTCAATGGTTGGACTCAATTATCTTAAAGGTCTTTTCCAACCTAAACACTTTTGTGATTCTACTATGACAGTGCTGTGTACCTGCTTTAGGAGAGTTCCTATCGAGTTTGGCAATTATAGAGTGAAAATGTGCTCATAAAAGTAAGGTTACAAGCATGTAGCAGAGGAAAGTGAATGACAGAATGGTCTTGAGAAACAAGGGAAAAGGAAGTATATGACTTCAGAGACCACAGACTATAGAGATTAGAAGGAACTGAAAACTGGAACAATCTCAAAAGCTATGGAATGAGGGCCATCAGTTTTCTATTTTTGCCTGCTTGAAGCAAGCTGAAATAAAATGTGTTTGTGTGGATGTGGTGGAGTGGCACGAGTAAAGACCTCCTTATTTTCCGTAGGTGACTGCTGTGAAGAAGTCTTCCAAGGAATGCAAACAGGCAGCATATCTCATACTGAAACTGGTGGCCATTCATTGTACTGGTGGTGCATTTCTTTTGTTTTGTTTTGCTTTTCCTCCCCTCTGGATACCCCCATTCACCAATAGCCAGTAAGATTTCCTGATATCTCCCAGACCGTAAGAGAATGTACAATAGAAGTTGCCTGTCAGAAGGAAGGAGCTGAGGAAAAGGGCAATGGAGCATAGATGTACAAAAACTAGAAATATCCTTGTATCATGTGGGCAAATAAAATAATATGAAGTGATTGGAATTAATGTATTGAACTATTTAATTCAATTAACTGCTTCAATTATTTGATAAACTGATTCATTTTTTGTTTCCTTGTCGATTTCAGGCAGCACAGTCTACCCTGAAAACTTCCGAACACGAGAAGAGGACAATAGCCTGTCCTTAGAGGAGTTTTACTTCCTGCATCTGACTTTCTCTTGTTTTTATTGACTTCTTTCTTCTGGCACATCTGCCTGGGCTGTTCTGACTCACTCTGCGATGGCAGCGTGGGAGGGAGCAGAGCGACAGCAGAGCCTACCACACAGATGAATACTGTATTAGGAAGAGACAAGTAATGACTTCAGCAATTCTTACTTCCACTAGATCTGGTGGGGGCTGCATTATTTTTGTGAATGGCTTGTGTTGCTGTATGTTTACATTTATCTTTTTGTGAATGTGGACCTTGATACTCTTCTTCCTCAATGGCTGAAGCAAAAGAAGAGAATATCCCAGAACATCTTGGCTTTCTTCTGCATTCATCCTCAACACGGGATTTTGCACGGCTTGGTACTTTCTCCACTGTTGTTCACCATGGAGGCAACAATCAAATAAGCACAAAAATAAGCGTTTAAGCTGAGGTTCCCAGATGAAGCTTTTTTAAGAGGTAGAAACAACACTGACTGGAGTGTCAGTTTGATATCAAGGACAACAGCCACTTCATACTTCCTGAACGGTGAAAACATTGATGGTTTTTGGAACATCTCCAGTCAACAAGCTCTTGGTGTGGAGAGGTTGGGCCACACCTGAGGCCAGTTCTTGAATACCAGAGAGAAGAGAAGGGCTTTGAAGAGGATTTTGTTAGCACTACATTGTAACTCTGACTTGATCATGGGTGCATAGATTAAGATATTCTCCGTCACCCAAAGTGCGTGACTCATCTGTCTTTTTAAGGTCCGTTATTGTGTGATGTCAAACCACCTTTTTGGCAGTTCAGTGTTGTAGCACTTTAAACACTCGGAAGCCTAACACTCCAGAAAATGCATTTACACTGCATTTAAAGCTTGCATGTAGCTAAATCCTGTCAAGGGAAGTCTTTACATAATGCATCAACATATGCTGGGTTTTGTCTCTTTTTAGTACAGTAGAGCTACACAATGGGTTGGATGTCTTTTCTAAGTTATTAAAATAGCCCTAGGCAAGGCTGGCCTGTAGAGTAAGTGGCAAGATCCCTAAAACATCTGCGAAAGAGAGAGGAAAGGACCAGTTTGGGTTTATGTAGATCTTTCTTACTTAGTGGTTTTCATTAACATCACTGTACTATTTTTTTATTATTTTTTTTTTTAGTGAAAAAATACATTAGGTAGTCTTGAAAAATAATGAGTATAAAAATAAATGTTATTTCCTCCGTTATTAACATTTCTAAATAAAACCTCATTATAAGGCAAAATGATCTTTATTAGTAAGTAAACATCCAGAGAATTCTGTCCTAAACTTCTATCTTTTTTCGTAGAGTATATCTCTTATCAAAACTTTAGCAGCTCAGCTATTAAGAGACATTTTAATACAACATCATTTGCTTCCTAAAATTTGAATGTTGCGAGTTTTAGACCTCAAGTCACAGCGCATATGTTCTTTCCATATAGCCAACATTAAACTGATGGAGAATCTCTAAAGATCTATTTTGTGCCACCTGTGACAATTTAAAAAAAAAAAATCTTTTGTACTTTTAAGACTGTGGTAAGTAAAATGAGTTGTATAAGGGAAAAACCAGCTCAAAGTAAAAGGTTTTGGAGGATGACACCAGGATGTTTATAACGCATGTTATGGTTGAGAGGGTTGTGTGAATTTAGCCATTACTGTATATTTACATTGACATTTATATACAAGCTCCCAAATAATAATAATTTATTGCCCAAGCAGGTAATATCAGAGACTGCTGTTAACTTGGACTAAAACTATGGGAGCTGTTACATGGCCATGTGCGTGGCCTTCTCAATATGTAAGAATGTGCTCCTGTTTTTACTGGGATTAAATATTCAAAGCCCTTATGGCAAAAAAATAATGGCTACTGAATGGACATCAGCTCTCTGAGCAAACCCTTGGTGTGAGCAAGAATATGAGTTACTGTCCATACAGACAGAATTCTTTGTTCTTTATTTAAATAATTTTAAACCTACTACAAATATGAAAAATATAATTTCTCTGGTGGGAAACAACTCGTTATTTCTTCATTATCCCATAGTCTACTAGTTTTCTAGGGTTTTTCCTAGTGACTTGCAATGTTTTGGAACTTTATCCATTTTCATTAATAAAAAATTATTTTCTTCTGGAACCAGCCATTGCATGCACAGCTGGTCTTCCAGGCTTGTGCCTCCATGCTATCCAAGTTTAGATTTTCTGTTCTGGTTTGATTTAGATTACTGAATTAGATTTGCCACTTGGTTCCTGCCATAGAAGCCAGGTTATGGGTCTCCTGTCAGTTATCCCGACAGGGAGTAAAGGCTGAATGAAGCAAAACGAAAAAAAGGTCAAGTTTTCTTTCCTCTTCAGAAGACTTCTGGTCCAGAACAAGTCCTGTTCAAGCACCTAATGAAACTTCTTGAATTTATCGTAACAGAGTTGGTAACAGCTGCTGGGCAGCCAGGACCCTCAGTCAACAGCGATTTTTAAAACTCTGTTTTAGCCTTAATGCTCTGTGCTTTCAGTTATGAGATGCTGAAATCTGGATGTTCCCCAACTTGATGACATGTCTCAGAAGCAATGACGCCATGAGACACTGAAATAGGGATGAGAAATCTGAGCTGCAGAAATGATGTTCCATCTTCGACGTGCACAGCAAACGCACAAAGACCAACCTATAGACCAGCAATCTGCTCCAGGTAACATCTGTGCACTTTCTGTTTCCTGTTTAGTTTTACTTAGATTAAACTAGCTCTTAGATTTTACTAAACTGTTTTGGGTGTTTTTTGTTTGTTTTTTTTTTTTCAGATCTAAAGTATTTTCAGCCTTCCAGAGATCACACAGGAAGCTTGTGCTGCATAAGTTGAAGCAGTATGCAAAGCTGCCATCCTTTTATAGAATGTTGTCACTGCTGACATACTGTCAAATGGATGCAAAGGAAATCAGACGGAGTACGCATCTTGACTTGAAATGTTAGGTGTACAGGGAAAGACATTTTCACGAAAAATGTCACATCCCCAGTAATCTAGGTTTTGGACAAGGTAGCATAGGCATGTTCTGCTGCAGTATTTTACAAGTTTGCTCATGGTTTCTTTACATTTTAGTGAGGAAGTTCTGTTGTCCACCCTGTTCACAAATATTTTATAATTTTAAAAATGCTTTTGATGATTTTATATGAGGAAAATCTTAAAATCTACATGGTTAAAACAGCTTTTTCAATTAAATTTTATTCCGTATGATAAAATTAGTTGAAACACACTGGTTTTAAGAGCTAGCAATTGTCTAGTGCTGCTGCAGGTTCTTTATGCACTAGGAGTTGTTAGTTTACAGAAAAACTTTCTCACCTCCTCACATCTGGAAGAAGCAGCTCATCACCATTCATACACAACTTCCACTTCTTTTTTCCAAAAGTCCATCTTTAAAATACATCCCTAAAATGCAGTGCCTACAAAGAAATTAGATTTTAGTTTAGAATGGTGAAGACAACCTGTCATGTTGTTCAACTCCCCCTCCGGTTTTTCTATGTGTGTTACCTCTTGAATGGTCTTGGATGGCCTTTAGCATAATTGGATCTTTGTCCATGAAATAGAGGTTGTAGAAGTTACTATAAAATCAATAGTAATAATGTGAGGGTCACTCTGTAGCCTAATAGCTCTGCCATTCCTTCAGCGGTGCTGTATTCCCCCTTTAGCTTTCTGTTATTCCTCTTGAGTCCCTGAAGGTCTTGCTTCCCCTGTGCTTCACTAAGTGCATGATGTACCAAAGCTGTGCTCTACAGGAACCTTCTTGCATCTTTTTTTAGCTGCAATAGGGAATGATCTGCCTGCAAATCAGTCTTTTCCTTGCAGCCTTGTAAAGTTTGTCCCTTTCTAGACCTTACTCTACTCTAGCCTCAGCCTCAGTCCTTGTTTCCTATCACAGCCCTTTCTCCATGGGATGTTCTGCAGTATCCTCCTTTAGGCATTGTTTGCTGGACATCTGCCCAGACAGAGCACATCTTGAGGAGCTCCATTGGCAGCCTCTGTCAATAGGGTTCATTTTACAGCACTGTTGGGACAAATCCTTAAATGGCTTGATTTTCTCAGGTCATATGGCAGCTCTCTGCTTTCTTATGCGAGACAACCAACAAAGAAAATTCCCCTATTCTGCCAAAGCATCAACAGAGGGCTCTGCAGCCTGACCAGCACCGAAGCAGTACTTGCGCACACAGCACAACCACTGTGCCTTGCAAGGGAACCCCCACCGCACTGGGGAGATGAGTCCTCCTTCTCTAAGTCAAGCTAGAAAAACCAGAAAGATACTATTGTCCTTTGCTGAAAAAAAGGCCACGGGGAAGATGCTGGTGAAGGGGTTTTTCTAGAGCCTTGAAGGCACAGAGTTGTGTCTGAATCTGGTGTTTCTCTGCGGGAAGTGAAACAGGGCAGCAGCTGTGTGTGCCTGTGCTCCTCCAAGGGCTGTCACATGGAGGAGTGTTAGAAAATCAAAGAAACAGGGGGGTTTATCCAAGAGACCTTCTTCAGGCAATAGTACAAGCCATAATTTTATTTTTTTTTTAGTAGCAAGCTCTCTGGTTGGCTGGGATTTGCTGTTTTATAAATCTACAGTAATGGTATGGTGTCACTTTTGCTAAAGCTACATTTCAAAATAGCAAAGCAGATTTGTTGCAAGCTATTTATTTCAGTACTCAAAGGGTTTCATTGAAGGTAAGAAAAGGGAAGTTGTCTTGGGGCTTAGAATCATAATTCCTTTCAGCATTTCCTTTTAAACCTCTTGTTTATCTTCTGCAACAACTAACCCTCCCTGTTTGTTGTAATCGTAACAGCGCCTGCTTTCATACTTTAAAATTTTCTTTTTTGTCCAATCTGGAAGAGTTTTACACTAAACCTGGGCGTAAGTTGCTCACTGGTGAGATGGTTAGCTTCTGCTGTTGCAGGAAGTGGTTTTATTTTACTTTTTTTCCTGTTTTCTTTCTGTCTTTGTGAGCTGCGGGAGATTAACCCAAACTCTGTCTATAGACATGTGACCTAGATGTTTTCCGTTTTTTGAAATAGTTAAAACTGTTGCTGGTTGATGGCAGTTTGAGATGACACGACAACGTCTGTGAGGCTGTAGGTAAGGAGCCTTACATTGGCTTAATGCAGTTTAGGAAACCTGTTGCTAAAGATTCTTAAAATCAACATAACTGCATGTATTTTGTATGTGTTCAATATGATTATGTTAGTTCTACAATTACTTTATTTTTATTGGTGTTTGTGAATTTGACGACAATGAGTAACAACGTAGAGGGTGCAGATGTGAAACTATGTTTTAACGGCAAAATTAATATTCAGAATCTAGCAAATCTCTTGCATCCTGTGCAAGACGCAACTGTATCTGAACCTCTCTAGTATCCCAAACCACTAATCACTTCTCATATCCTTGCGGGTACTAACTGGTTGACCCAGAATGGTAGAAAAGGCTGGTGGCATTGTCTGGGAAATGAGATTAGATCACGTTTCTCAGCATTTGTTTTTGCTGGGTGTAATTTAGCGCTGTTTGATTAACTGGCTTTCCTGCTGGTAGCAGTGGATAGTACAGGAGTGGTAAGGGTAGGTATTTAGTTGGTACTTGGTATCACCGGAGACTGAAGAGATTGCTAGAGAGGTCTTTTGTCCTGCTTGGTATCAAAAAGTCTGGTACTAGCCTATTATTTGTCAGTGATGCTAACAGGAATAGGACACAGGGTGACATAAAGGACGTTGGACAAAAACTGTCCTTGTCTGTCTATGGGCACTCCCAATGCTGTTCTTGGTGGAGCTGTTCAATGGAAATGTGATGGGAGCATGTTTCCTGCATGGGGCTGTTTAGATTGGCACTAATTCCTCCTCTGCTTTGGAGCTGGCCAGGAAAAGGTTGTGTGTCCTGAGTCTCCATCTCACTCAAGGCTTTCTATCAGAAAGGATCACTTTGCATTACTGACAGTGGGCAAACACTGCTTTCTGGCCCTCAGAGCCTGACAAGGAAACAGTTCAAATAACACAATATAGTGCTTTGACCATGGGCAACATAAAGGAGAGCCAGAATTAGCAAGATTTGTTCTACAGTAAAGATTTATTTTTCTGGTAATGTGTAGTTTGCTGCAAACTTTGTGACACGAATTCATGTTTGTAACCGATAGCCTTATCGTAAGAAGCAACTTGTTTTTCTTTTGGATGTATGGGTCATAGTTGAAAGATCTCACATGTGGCTTGAAGCTCATTTTGGAATTGTGCATACTAATTGGAGACAGATTTTAGCATAGCATTGTAAGATTACATTTCAAGTTTTCTGTACTTTTTGGAGAAAAAAAAAGCTGTCCCGCCTGCATACACAAATCAGCACAGACAGCGAAATCGTATAAAAAGAACATGTTCTCTTCCTGGGCTGTGTTTGTAGTGGTTTTTATGTTATTGCTGCAACATCTTAGAGTAATTTGAAATGCATTTTCCACAAAGCTGTGAGATTTGGTAAAGTAGTTTGAATTCTCCGAGTTATTTTTCTTTATTTTCTCCCTTCCCTGCAACTTACCTCTTTGTGTCCAAAGGAAATTCATTTAAAAGCAGCATCTCTTGTTCACTTTCCCTCTCAATCCAATTACATCTGCAATGTACATTTGTTCATTTTCTTTTCCAAATAAAGTGAACAGCTGAAGCACTCTGTATTTTATATCTCCTGCTGTACACTATTATTGAATTACCAAAAAAAAAAAAAAATCCCTCTTCCTTTTTGGCAGCATTTGTTGCAGAAACGTCCTCTTGCTTTGATATAAGAGATACCCTCTCTTGGAAGGGATACTCCATCTTCTGGCCAAGCAACAAGTACCTGGCCCCCTTTGTCAGTCCCTCTAAACTGGGGCTGGGGTTGGAGATATATATATATTTATCTATATATATATATCTATCTATCTACTGGGTCTGTGTCAGACCATGGTCTCAGACACCTTCATCCCCACCTGGAACGAGCCAGGAATCAGAAACTAAAATATTGACAGACACGTTTTGATTCTTCTGCTGATGTTTGGGTTGCAACACAACCTTAGATGTGGTGCTAACTCAATTGAAAAAAATCAGCTCTGGCTTGGGTTTCTCTCTCTGTTTCTGGTCCCAGAAGTTATGACTTTGCAGTGACAAGCTTCAGGACAGGCTCTGTGTAGTGGGATGGAGCACCCATCATGGTCTTTAGTGCTGTAGTGAGGATGGCTTTTGCTGTGCTGCTCGGAGACTTCAGTTTGCTTCCCTGCTAAGCAGTCCCAGAGACTTTTAGCAGTGGGAAATGCTGTATTATGGCCTAATTCTACTGAGTCACATGGGGCTTAGTGGGTTGTAGCCAGCGTCTCCTGAATTTTTTGAGGCTCACCATTTGTAATTCTGATACTTGCCTACTTTTCTTGGCTTTGTGCTGTGTCAGCTCAATCAGTGTGAGCTGCTCACCATTTAACGAGTTGTTAAAGCCTGCATGCTGATAAAAACTGCCTCTTGATTTTGCAGAAGTCTGTTAGCGCTTAAGTGTGTTCTTCATTAGAAACCTGAAACACAGCAGCTGTACAGAATGAATCCTAATCCTGTCTGTGTAGGAGGTGTTTGGGCTGATCTCTTTTAAAGACAAAATGAAGCATCACTTGAGCTCTAGCTCAAGTCTCTTCGTTTCAAAAAAAAATAGATAAGGTTTCTATATGGAAGCATCAAACCTATTTCTCAGTGCTACCTGGTACTGGTGGACACCATATGTATGAAGATGCTTTGATCATTTTCCTCATTTCATTTGTCGACAGCTTTAATCCTGAAGAAAACAGATGGGACAAATTTTTGGCCCAGATTTTGATTGTTGTATCTTCCCTGATAATACAGGTGCCATTCAGAGCACAACAGCAGATTTCTTTACCTGGTTACACAACCTGCACACAGCTGTCCCTTTTTCCATCCTGTGGTGGCTTCCAACACCTTTTGTGACCATCAAAATAATGGCCGCAGTGTCCTCTTAATCTCAGAGTAAGCCCTGCTGCCTTCAGCTTGCTCCCAACGGCACACTTTCCTCTTGGGTGTGCATCTGGGACCCCGTGGACTTGGTCTGTGTTGGGATGTGTTGGTGTTACCTGCTTCTGAAACCTTCTCATAAGGCTGATCTGCTTCAGCCAGCAGTGTCAATGAATCTTAATTTCACTGACACCCCTCTTGCCAACACCTGAAGGACAGAGGTGGTTGTTCTTTTGCTGTGCTGGATGTTAGGGTTGTGCCTTCACGTACTCGACATGCCTCTGTCAGTCTTCCCTGCTTTAAATAATGCTATAAAAAGATTGTTTTGGAGATTCACTACAAAACAAACACTGCTAGCTCCTCAGTCGCAGATGGACTTCCTCAATGCAGATCTGTTTTTGTTTTAAGAGTGAGACCTCTTATCACAGAGTCTATGGACTCTCATCATCTTTATTACAACTTGAAACACCTTCAGGCTGGCTGAAATAGGAGAAAAAGAAATGCTATTGGATGTTTTTTTTTAAATTTTATCTATCTATCTATTTATTTATTTATTTTTAAGAAGGCTGTCTGAAAGAGAAAAGCAAGCATTAATTTTCTGGGCACAGCTATTTAGATGTTGCAAACTGACCATGGGGCAAATCTAACTCCTGCTAGAGCTCAGGCTGTGGATAGAGCCAGGTCATGCTGGAGCGGATTTTTGGTGTATTATTGGCTCATGCTGAAATCACCTGGAAGTGTTGAGGTCTGGCATGTGTACAAAATAAGTTGTGTTTGCCAGAAAGTAGGAACCCACAGTTCATAGATGCTTGAAAAAAATTTGGCCTTTTCTTCATCATTTCTCTGTATTTTCATTCACCTTACTTACCGTGAGAAAAGAGCTGTTTTGGGAATTAAGTAGGAAAGGTGTCAGAGGGTTATTTAACAGATATTGGTATTCTCCAAATTAGCTTCTAAACTTCTAGGGATATGTGTAATTTACACAGTAAAATACTAACTCAGTGCCCAGATAACTACTGAAACATTTCTTCAATAAATTAAGCAAGTTTGATATTGCGATGGTTAGTGGTTTAAGGTTGTTTAAGACACACGCTTCCTGCCGTTTGAGATTGACAGGTATTAAATCACTCACTTGCAGTTAAGCCAGGTGCTATGGGTTTGTACTGTGGTTTTTCATGAATATTTCTTCCAAAGCCTGTGCCTGATGTCCTAAACAGTCTGTGAACAAATGAACTTAGAGTGACTTCTGATTCCTTCTCCAAGACATCCATCAGCTTCCCGTACAACTGCAGCGTGATAAGAGGAGAGGGGGACAAAAGGAGGAAGAAAAAACAGAAATGAATGTGGCTGAGAGCTGAAGAGATGTGCTTTAATTATGTGCTTGCTCTTTGTTTCTTATTTCTTTTCCTGCCACACCCTGAGCAAGGCCACCACTGTATTTGGTGCTGAATCAGATACCAAAGCACTCATCTGAGCCAGAAACAAAGCTCCTCTTAGGCAAGGCACAGTGCTTAGCACCTGTACTTGTTTGCCTGCTGCTCAGGATGTTGCTAAACTCTCTTCCTTTGTGGGTGAGGAGGGAAATGACACAGATATTTTGTGAAGACAGTTGAAGCTCTGGAGTTGTGTCTCTAAGAGAGGCACCTCCATGGCTGACGGGTCTGTCATCAGCCTGCTGGGTGATGGGCTGATCTCCGCATTCCTGGTGTTTTTGCTGCAGGTCCATCTGGCTAATCAGATGGACTTGGAGGAACTGAGCAGTCCATGGTAGGTGAACGGACCCAGCCCTGGCAGCGTGTCCCACTGGTTGGGGAAATCCCCAGCCCACACGGTGATGCTGGCCAGAGCAAAAACCCCCGCATGCATTGTAGGAAAGCCTGATGGTGACACCATAGACATCCACAGCAAACCCCAAGAGAAGCCTCCCTGGTCTCTTTCAAGCAAAATGCATTTCTAGTGAATGGCTTTGCTACAAGTGAATCAACATTTTCCACTTGGAAGGTGTTGCATCAGACTTTCCAAGTGGCCGACCTGCTCTGACTCGTGTTGCCTTTTGTGCTTTGGGCTGAGTAGTGCTGGGGCTTGATCTAGAAAGATTAATATTTCTGTTATCAGCAGTACATTGCATACTTGGTTACTTTATGAGCAAAAAAAGGAAAGTACAGTAACCAGTATTAATGAGTAATCAAATTATTGTGAGGATTTTTGGACTAGGATGTGGCATTAATCAGTTCACTCTTCTTAGAGTGGCAAAGGAAATGGAAACACTACAAATAAAAGCATCTCAGTTCCTCCTCATTTATTAATCCTAGGCCCTGACAAAGGCAAGGAGTGCCCCCAGCCTTACCACAGGCTTAGAGAAACTGAGATCTTCAACCCATTCTTGAATTTCCTTTGGACAGTTTAGCACTGGCTCTGGATTGAGTAGTATGCAGTCATACAGAGATTTTAATTGGAAAACTTATTTCCTAGTTTTAATTTTAGTCTAAAGTTTGTGTCTTTTTATAAAATCTTTCCTAGACTGTGAATAAGTGAAGAGAGGGAATCTATTAAGATGTGGAGCAAAAAATTGTGTAAAGTAAAAGAATGAAAAAAGTTAAATACAGGGATTTCTTACCAGACTTGTATCATGCACCAAAATACAGATTTTTAGGGAATAGTGTTGGTGCACTGTGGGGACATTTTAACTCAGGTATGTGTGACTGCTGAGTGCAGTAATTTCAGCCAGCGAGGGATTTGAGGAGTCCCTCAGCTCCGCATGTTACCTAAATAACCCACAGCAGATATAATACTTGTTAAGTATTTTTGCTTTTAACAGCGTTGGGGGCAGATGAATAGCTGCCACTCTTCTCCCCATGGCTGCTGGTGTTCTCACGTGGATCTGGCACAGCCGCGTTCCTGCTGTCCCTGCTGCTGACTCTGGCTGCTGCTACCAAGTACAATATGTCTGTGGTGGGACTGGTGGTGCAGGTGGGCTCCGGTCCCCTGGCTGGCAGAAAAAGCATGCATGCAAAGTTTCTGGAGTCATCTTGAACCACCTTAGTGCAATAAAGTTTTCATAATGCACATTTGCCGTAGAAATTTTAGATGTCATTAACAGAGCCTATGTTCAAACTTCTTGCGTAACCAAAGAAATTATATTTTTGACTCCGCAGTGCCCTTGGTGTTTCCCCTGTGCTGAAAGCAGACATCTTAGCTACACAGTATGACATCAGATACTATCACATAAACCAAAAGTCTTTGTCTTCTCCCCGCTTTGCCACATGGTGTGGAAGAGCAGCGCAGTGGGGCAGGCGCTCCTGCTGCCTTCTGTGCCACTGGGGGCCACAGCAGAGGCGGCTGGGGAAGAAAGCAAAGCAAAGGCCCCGTGAAATGCAGAAGAGGGGCTTGCTCAGTGCAAACCACAAAGAATTTCCCTTTCTAGTTCCTGCTGTAACTTAAAAGTTTTCTCCTACGATTCTAGGTGCTGGTTCTGCTGCATTTTGCAGCAGCATCTCTTACAGGAGCTCTGCAAAGGAGAGTGGAGATGGAGTGTGGGAACAGATTAAAAGTGCCTGGAGCTTCCCCCTCCCCTTAGATGGGAAGTGGGAGCAGTGAGAAGAAGTAAGGGAGCAGCTGCAGGATCACAGCACAAAAACTGCTGCAGATACGTCTGGAGGAAGATTGAGAGAGTGTAGGAGGGGCTGTTTCATGTGCACAGCATGGAGAATTGAACGTTATCCTGGGAGTGGGAGGGAAGGGGTCTTGCTGTCTGAATAAGGGATAAGCCTCTTGTTGTTGACACTACTGAGACAGGTAGTGTCAGGAAGAAATAGTTTTATTGTAAGTTTACTGTATATTTTCATTTGTTTTTAAAGGCTGAGAAGGTTTAAATCCTTTCCTATTCAATAATCTCAGTATCTCAGTTTGACAGGCTTGTCTTCTGTAGGATGCTGGGTACAAGGAACTGCAAAATAGATTAAGACATCACAAATGTGCATTTAAACTACTAAGTTGAGGGCCTCTAAGATACTCTAAGGGGTTAAAACAACTGTTACTCCTTTACCAAAGGCTTAACAGAGATCAAGAAGGCATTTTTTTTCTAGTGAAGGGAATACTGAGGCATGGCTTGCAACTGCTCCAAGTGCTCAGTAGTGCATAACCGATTTAGAGATAGAATAGGAGAGAACTGGTGTACAGTCTTACTCCGTGACAAACACGAGGGGCTTCCTCCACCGTGGATCAACCAGTGGAGTGTGTGCACACACATGAACGTGGTGCAGGTCACAAAGGTGCCATAGCATCCTACTCGATCTGGCCTTGTGATAGTTTGTTCATATAGCCGCTGACAAACGGAAACTGAAATTTCTGTTGGCAAAGCTGTGAAATTTTGAACTTATAGGAAGTTTGTTTCTTTGGCTTTTTCGCAGCAAGCTTTCAGGCGTTTAAAAAATATTTTTTCTAATACATCAGTTTGTCTTGCGGTACTAACTCTTCCACTTCTCCAGGGAGTTTGGGCTGTTCCAAAATTACCATCACCACATGCCTAGTTCAGGTAAGCATGGCAAGTTTGGATGAATATGTGAATCTCTGTGAGGAGAAGTTCTGCAAATTTGAGCTGGAAGTATTTCAAGCAGTCTTACTTTGAAATTTCTGTCACTTCTGCTTCTGCTTGTATCTGTAAATACTGCAAGAATAACCTTTCCCGTAGTATCTCATCACTTCAGATCTGGCAACATTAAAAGTAACAACACTGTTCTGAACATTTAGGCTATAGGAACAGATTTCTTTCAAGCACCGGAGAAAAATTTGTGATTCTTATGTGATCTTCCTAGAGAAAACATTGGATTCTTCTTCTTCAGAATTAGACAGCTTTAAACTCAAAAGTCCCCATGTGACAAGCATCATACGCAGGTGTAAAATCAGTTTAGAGGTGGTCAGTCTTATGGAAATATGTGAGTATAATCTGTACTTATCTGCAGCACACAAATGCATAGCAGAAAGGAAGGAGGTGGAAGGAAATTATCTTGTCCCCACCTGATAGGTATGTGCAGGTGAGGAGCAACCAATCAATACTCCTCTGGGCACTTCTATCACTTCTCAGTTTTTATTCGGTGTTAACAATTAAATTGTTGTGAACTTTTATGATGCTGGGAACTGCCTGCTGACATTGGTCCAATGGCTAAACCATACTCATTCTGCTATTCGGTGTTGTAGGATGCGTTAGAAGTGTTCTATATCAGACAATATTCCTATTTTATTAGGTTTTTTAATACTGTGTATATAAGACCAATATTCATCATTTGAAGGATCACAGTCTAGCTTGCACAGCATGGCAAATGGAGGCAGGTGTCATGGATCAGATGCACTCCAGAAAGAAATGAAACACGCTGTCAGCAGGAAGACCTAGAAACAGCAATTTTTTTCCCAGGCATGTTCTTTTACATATTCAACTGAATTTCTACTATGGACGACAGTTCCCAGAACATATGCAGGCCACACGGTACACAAAGGATACTTTTAGCTTCAAGTTCTAGTTGAGGCTGAGATATTAAATTGACATAGGAATGGTGAAAATAAACTCCATTATGCTATCCCGTATGATATATAGGGACAGATGAACTTTTGAAACAACTGCTACCTTTCCTGAGACCTTCACTTGTAATATAATGGAGAAACTAAGTGATGCAAGAAGTGACGTGACCATATGCAGTCACTTGCTGATTTGAAGAAGCTCTTTTACCCTAATGTATATTTGCTGCTTCCAATAATATCCTGGTGATATTTCCTAGCAAGCTTTTATTTGAACAAGGAAATTCTGCAGCTAACAGGTCATGGAAGAATACAGGATTAGAGTGGGATCTGTAGTCATTAAATATGGATATGAAGTGTTTGTCATTGTATCTGCACAACTTTGGCATAGTAACTCTCTCCTATTCTCTTCTCTTTCTGATTCTCAGGTAGTTTCCATCCAGATAGGAAAGCATTTCCAGACATAGCTCATCTCTGCCCTAAAGGGTACCAGTAGCTTTTCCAGGTCCCTGTTTTTCTTTGTCACCTGATCCTGCTATTTTTAAAGGTCTATGTACAGCAGGGAACAGACCCTGAGGCTTTCAGTGATCATCTTCTACAAAATTTCAGAATGACACAAAGGAGGACCTTAGCACCCCTGCTTAAATCCTCATTGATAGCCATTGCACAGCTATTCATGTTTTCTGTCTTCACGTCTCTTTCCATCCAATTCTTGAGAAAAACCAAACAACAATTTGTAAAGATTAATAATATTTCCACTGAAGCTATATATTGGTTAAGATATTTTGCTGCCATCTGCTAGAAAGTGGGACTCAATATCAACCATTCTACTATTTTATTTTATCCTTTTAACTTTTTTATGTTGTAAGGTTCTATTACTTGTTGAAAAAAAAATAGAAAAAAACCCCCCTCAAGTCAATCTTTGTAGCAGTAAGCCACTCCTCATATTTTTAGCGCTGCGGTCGATGGGCAGGAAATCACTGAAGAATCAAACTGTAACGGTCAGTCTGTAAGGTATTGTGCAGTGCAGACCTCGCACCCATGGGAGCCTGTGACGTAGTGGCAGTGGAGAATCACATATTCCTAACGTGTGTGGTAATTATCAGGAATGAGACAGGAAGTACTGCATTTGAACACTTTAATTCTTAGGAACCCAGTCATCAAAACAAGTTCAGAGTGTGTTCTTAGACCCAAAATTAAAGACCATAGTTACTGCTGTGCAGTGGTGCAGTCTGTGTGTCCTTCCCTCTCGCAGCCTGTTGTAAAGTACACTCCCATTTCCATTCCTGCCTCCATAATGCAATAAATGCTTTGGCTTTCCTCCTCGGGCATACTTAATGTTACTTTTGCTTTCTTGTAACTCCACTAACTTCAGTGAGTTCACTGTGAACCTAAGATCAGGATCAGGCCTATAAGACCTGTCTGGAACCACCTGTTCTGTATTGTACAAACTAGGAAAAAAATATTTTAAATTATAACACACTTTGTTCTTATTGGATATTAAGTTGTGAGATTTCAGTTGTCAGAATTATGTAGTTATTAGCCAAGAGTTATTGTAAAATATAACCTTGTCTTAACATGAGAGAATAAACCAAAAAGTTTGAAGTGGTCATCATAACAAGAATCAAGTTAAAATCTCAAGGATAAAATATTATGTAGCCTAAGAGCTGTTTAACAATGATGCTTGAAAATGCTTTACTTCTTGTATTGCACTCCTGCCTAGGAAGTCTGCCATGGTTCGGTCCAAGTCATGTCAAGAATTTTGACTCTAAGTGCATCCTTCATAAAGACTGAATTATATAACTCGGTGGATAAACAGAATTATGAATACTGTGCTGAGTAGTGCATTCCACACGTGGTAACAGAGAAATGCTGGGCAGTGAGATATTGCTACAAACAAAACAGCAAAGGTGTTTTACTCTTCTCTTTGACCACAGGAGAGGCATGGGTGACTGTACACGTCAGAGTTGCCTGAAGAGTTCTCTGGGCCCTTTCTGCTTTTATTTGCAGAAGGTCCTCAAATACTGGACGAGAAAAGAGTGACTATAAAGCCAGCCTTTACACACACGAGGTAAGATGACCTCTGTCATCCTGGCTCGGTGTGTTGTCTGTTCTGAGAGACACCACCAAATGTCTAATATGGCTGTAACAGGTAAAAAAAAAAAAAATTAAATAAATAAAAGGGGTTGTGATAATTAATACTGATAAACGTGGCTTTGTAGGAGTTAGAATGTACCAGCTAACTGGTATTTGCTGATGAGAATGAAGTTTTGGTTGATCAGAGTTAATGTGTGCTGTCGAGTTTAGGACATTTAACATTTTACAGCACACTGAACCTGGTACAAAATTCTGTTTTATGTTCCAGCTGATATAAAAGGATAAAACTAGAGTAAAGACCTAGGCAACGGTGATGCAGTGTCATTTCTGATCTCTACTTTGACTAGAGATATGACTGATTCATGAAATTGATGCTACTTCCTATGTACAAGTTATTCCAGGCTGGACAACATCTTTCTGCAAAGGAAAAGGCAGAGGAATGCTACATCTGCTCTGTATTTTCACTACAATGAATTTTTCTGTTTTTCTAGTACTCAGATAATCTGGCTTCAGGACTCTTCTGGGCACCAGCCCCGGACACTGTCTATCCCTCGGCAGCCTGTGCTGTTTGTGTCCATGCCCTGGGCACAGATGTGTGACGTGTTAGCTGTGAGAGCAATGTGGTGGGGATGGCTGAAAAAAAGAAATAAAGACAGAGTAGAGTGCAGAGAAGAATAACTGAAAAAAGCTGTGGGGCAGTTTACTTATTATCCCCTCTCCCTACCTACATTATTTTCATCCGTCCCCCGTTATTTCCATCAGTTGGGTGTTTAAGCAGTTACTGCCCCTGAGCTGTACTTCAGCAGGGATCACGGTGCAGCGGAGGCTGAGAGCAAAGCCCAACAGCAGAAATATTTACAGAGGTGTGTTGATTTTAAACACTTCTTTCACAAAAAAAGCAATATGTTCTCTCCTTTACAAGAACTCCCTGACTCACCACATGTGTGGCATTAGCTTGTTTTTTTCATTTAACTCTTACTTCCTCTTCCATTTTTAAGGTTTTTTTTTCAAGCTCACAGGTCCAGTGTAGTGGTGAACCTAGTATTGATTTTTATTCTTCTATAATATTGTTGCATTAGGTTTCAATGGATGCTTTTCATGTACAGCATACTCCTCAGCAGAAGAATGGAATTAGTGAATGTCACAAGATGCACTTCAATTTTGCAGTGTTTTCAGGTTACTATGTGGAGGACTTTGATGTTCATTATGCCTCTGACTTGACAGTGATGCATGTGTCATAAGGAGTGAGGCTAGAAGAAATTAAAAGCTTATTTTGATAAATACTGAAAAACATTTTTAATCTCATAATCCTGAATAACAAATGCAACAAATTATATTAATCATGGATAGCTTTTTTTCTTTTCTTAGATAAAAGTACCTGCTACAACTACAACACGGTACAAGTTGGTAATGAATTAACATTTGCATTCTGTCTTTCTCTGTACGTAGTTGTAGGAAACATAGGCATAGCTCATGCCAAAATTTAGAAATACTGCTTTGTTTCTTGAAGTTTGCTCTGCTTTGTAGAAAACCTATATGCTAACTTTACCGATACTGTATCAAAACCCATGAAATAAAGTTCTTGGGCTAATACCAGTCAGTCCACTTAATTATATGATCCATTTCTGGACAAAGCAACATGCCAAGATGGATTAAAAACCTGATAAATGCAATAGGAAACTTCCTCTAGCTGCATGAGCTTCTGTAGGAGGGGAAGAACTATTGGTTTTCATTGTGTGGCAGAAACCATAATGAAGCTACCGGAGGCATAAGCATGGCAGTGAGATGAACTGTTCACTTTCTTAATTTTTTCAAAAAGCCAAAAAGTATATTTTTCTTTTTTTTCATGGAAATTATAAATAGCAAAACGAAAGTTTGTTTTGTTCAGTTTTGTTTTTCAGTGGGAAGTTAAAAATGTTACTTTGTGTCCTTTATTATCTCTTTTCTCTTTTCGAAAAGGCAGAAAAGAATTTTCCCCATCAAAGGAAAATCCTGTTATCAAACATCAAGATTTTGTGAAAGCACTATTTTTAAAAGAAATGTTGCAGGAAATGATCTTTAAAATACTTTTGCTAAGACCCGGTACTTTGTGAGGAAGCCTGGTATCTGATCTCTGCAATTTGCTGTGTTACTCTCCTAACCTGTGCCGGGTTCTCAGAAACGGGATGCCTTTACTGCGTGTATGCATTTGCATCTACAATGACCTTTCTGTTTTTCACCTCCATAATAGTCATTGCTTCCATACCACGTGTCTGAAAGTCAACCGTACAGTTAGAAATCAGGGTTTTAGGATCTTAACCGTTGATCTGCCAGATACATGAAATGTCACTTGACTACTTAGCAACCACCTCACACCTCAGATGTTGTCTGAGGTCTGGATTAGGTTTAACCCCATTCACCACGGAGATGCTGTGCTATCTCCTGGAGCTTGTCTCTTCTCCGAGCATCCCAAACACATCGACAAATTTGTGGGTAAATTGACTGCAAGTGTTGACCAACTGAGGGTGTGAATTTCATTTGAAGTTTGAACCACTTCTTCCTTCAGTGAGGGTTTTGAACTCCGAGGGTATCTCCAAAAGTGTCTGTCTGTGTAGGACTGAATTGGTTTTACTGTCCCAGCCAGGTCAGTGGTGTTTCTTACCCTATAAGTAAGTTGATCTATCCACTCTCCAGAAATTACAGTTCTGGTTTCTCACATCCAGTGTAATCTTTTTTCCCTACTCAATGAATCCATTTTCCCTTTCTGTATCATCCATCCAAAATCACATCAAGGATTTTTCATATATCTGTACTGTTCTCTGATTTTTTTTTCCCCACCTTTATCCAACCTACAGCTTCTACTCCACACTGCCCCAAAAATGGTACTTCCAAGAGGATTTTTTTGGTGCGTTCCCCTGTCCTTCTTCTCTTAGATTAATACCTTAAAGTTCTGCTGCCCTTTGGCTCCAGGAACACTATAAACAACAGGGAGGGGAGGGGCAGAAAGTCTGTCTTGCTTTGATGGCTCTCTCCTACAAATCAACGGTAGGAAGTTTCAGAACTAAAATTTATATCCAGACGCTAACTATTTGCCAAAAAGCAAATTAGCTGATTGTATAACGCACATGGAGTGCCTCACAAGCCGTTGCTTGGCAGCTCTGCCTTCCAAAGTCACTGAACAACCTGCACAAGTTTGGAAACCCAAACTTGGCCCTGATGTTGCTAATAACACTTTGTAAGCATCAAATGATAAAAGCATCAGATAGGATCCTTTTTCTGTTTTCTGATAGTATTTTGTCTGTTTCCTGATGGTCTGATTTTTTTAAAAGGGGTTTAAGAAAAAAAGAAAAAGAAAAAAAAAGAAAAGAGGCCAGAGTGTAAGTACTACCATACCAAATTCTTGCAAAAACGAATGTGTTTGTGGAGCTCATATTCAGCGTGCCATCTACTGGCATGTCGAGCCGACAGCACTGTCGGGAGTTTTGATGGAGTTTGGGCAGCAAAGGATTTTTTTCCCTGGAAATCCCAAGGAAGCAATTTTTGTAACGTGTACATTTCCTTCGTATTCTTGAAGATGTACTTCATATTCTGCGGGATCTCACTACCCTGTACACTAAGACAAATAAATATGATGGAGGAAATGTTGAGGTTTGGGGTTTTTCTCTTTTCTTTTATGGTAGTTCTTGTAATTTTAGTGCCTCAGAAAGTCTCCTTGTGATACTCTGATGTGTGTGAATTAGTTCCAGTTTGTGGGGAAATTAACTAACATTCAACAAGATTAGAACAAAAATTTTCAGAAGTCTTTGTAGACTTGTCATTTATGCTCCTACCTGAGATCCACTATTAAAATTTTTTGTAGCACATCATGTACTGACAACGCCAGAGAGACTACCTAATTAAACCTCATAATCCTCCCAAGCAGAGATATGTCAGAATTTTATAGGTGGGAGATTTCAGAAGAAAATCTGAGAGATGTGCTCAAGCCAAAGATTGAATCAGTGACAGAGCCAGTGTTGCTCTTGTCTCTCAAGTCTGATCAGCTTTCCAGCCTGGAGCCTACTGAAAATCTGTTGAGAAGCAATTTTGGTTTGATACCAACATGAAATACAAAATGATTTGACTCTCTAAGTTCGGAAGGAGGAAAAATCACTTCCTGCTTAGCTGTGCTGTGGGCCTTGTTGCCAAAATGGCAAAATGTCCCTGCGACATGAGTTTGAGTGGTGACTGCTGCGAAGAGTGTTGAGAAGTGTCTCAGGGACAAAGAACACACAGTGCCCTCTACCAAAGGTCCATGTGAAAAGCTTTCCCCAATGTCATACTCCAGCTCTGCATCAGAAATAGACATACATAGTCCTGAGTGATGGGAGATTATTTTAGCCGAATTTTTCTCCTCTTTTTCTCTGGTTCAACTTCTGAAGGGATCCTTGAGTAACTAAAAGCTAACAGCAGGAAACAGCCAACAAGCAAAAGCTTTACTGTTGCTTTTACTAAAGTTGGTGTTTCTATCATGGTACGCAATGTTGAGTGAATAATGACTAATTTTGAATCACTTTCTTCTTCTCGTTTCTCTCTTCAAGGATGCTGTGTTTCCTCACTTTTCCATATCTATGTCTGTATGAGTTGAAATGCCCCTGAAGGTATTCAAAAACTGTCTGGACATGGCCGTGGACAACCAGCTCTAGGTGGTCCTGCTTGAGCAGGGGGGTTGGAGCAGATGACCTCCAGAGGTCTCTTCCAGCCTCAAGCATTCTGTTCTCTCTCATTATTGTCCTCAACATCTAAGGCAGTTTTCTGCAAGGACTGGATTTATCTGGGTTGGGAGAGGGTGAAGCTACGAGACCTGTGGTCCTGCTCAGAGGTATGCGGTAATGCTTCTCATCTCCCACTCCCGCCTTGTCACTGGTATCATCTGCCCTGATGCTTTCATAGGAACAGACTTTCTTGAAATCAGGAAATTTAATCTTTTAGAGTCTTCAGAGGCTGGGGAGACATTGCTAGAAAAAAAAATATGTTTTTCAAACTCATTTGGAAATGCTGATTTTCAAGAGTTTCTGTGATAACTGCACTTAAACGGATTTCCATTTCCCTGGCTGCATTATTGGGAAACCAGCAAGTCCAGTTTATATATCTCTTTCTTACACATTTTCTCATACAGTTACAACGCAATCTAAAAAGCAAGATTTATTGTGACTCTTCCCATATTACTTTATCCACTACTTACATACAGTAGTGCCGGGGGAGGACATTAGAACAGATGTTGGACTCTGTCCTGACATTTTGTACATCATTGTCCTGATGTTTTGTACAGGAAATATAAAACTACTCTTGCTGATGGGAAATGTTTTGGGAATTTGGATATCTAGAATGTAGTTTGTTGAGTTGCACTAATGCCGAGACAGGAGGTTGAACAGCATCAGTGCTAGAGAAGGTGATCGTTCTGTACAAGTTCCCCTGGTCCCTCTGAAGCTGTGAAAGCTGATGTGCATGGCCGTTTCCTCATTTCAAAATTTAAAAATTGAACAGAGAAACAATAGTCCCATCCAAATGAACCGAGAAACAAAAATCTAATCCGTGATGTTGGTAGAACTGTAAAAATGAAGGGAAATTTTATTAGATCTGAGTTTGACTCTAGGACACCAGCAGGGTTGCAGTGTGGTCCTGTAACGCACTTGTAACACGCGTGTATGGAACTGTGGAGGTAAGATATGTTAATTGGCTTCACAGCATGTCGTTTTCCTTTGCAAGATGTGTAGCTTGAGCAGGGCCAAAGATGAAGTGTAGTGGCTGCCAGCTGGATGGGACAGAGGCTTGCAGGGAGATTACACCATGGAGGAGAATGGCTTTTGAGATAAGGATAATCTTTTACATAAACTAACTCTTACAAGACAGTTTGGATGGGCGAGTGATAAGGACAATAATAAAATTACAGGCTGACACAGCTGATACTTATCCTGGTGTTCAAAGATGGTCAAGATCTTGCCAGCAAGATAACTCAGCTTCTTCTCCTGACTGCAGTGACGTAACTGTCATGGACACATTTTTTTGTAAAGGGTCCCTAGATTAATACTCTTATTTTATTTTCTTCAGGTTAACCCAGTAACCATGGAAAGGTCTACGACTTCTGATACGGCCTCTGAAAAGCCAAATCCTTCCCATCACAGTACAGGGGCTGTTCAAATGAGGATCAAAAATGCCAACAGTCACCACGACAGACTGAGCCAAAGCAAATCGATGATTCTGTCCGAGAATGTGAAAGTTGCTGAGCCTGTAAGTAAAATACTCTTGATATTTTCTGAGTCTTCCAATTTTTTAAAAACTACAGAATGGTCTTAAGTATGGTTGAGATAGTCATTTCATGATCACTGCTTGAAGAGAGAGCACTATATACATTTTTAGGACTATGCCTAGGCATTGGAATAACAATTTTCCTTCAACGAAACTCAGACTTTGGCTTTGGTGGCCAGGACCATAGCAGCTACTCAGCCTTTCAACTACTGAATGTTATAGTACTTAAGTATGGCTGCTGTAGAGAGTAGTACTTACAGTATCAGATATATGCCACCATTCCTCAAAAGGCAAACATTAAAACCAAACAAAAGAGAAGAAATTGCAATTTCAACTCTGTAAATAGAAGACAACCTTGTCAGTTAAAAAAAAAAACCTCTTGCTGTAAGAATGAATGAATTGTAAAAATCAGACACTGAAGTTATCTTATTATTTTAATAATTGACAGAGTTGAAATAGTCGAGTCATTTTTTTCTATATTATCATTTTTTTTTTAAATTAAATAGTTAGTGATGAACTCTATCGCCAGTTGTGTCCCTGCCCCTGTACTCCTTCTGAGCTACTAAACAAACTGATTGGTATGAGTCTCCCCTGGTTAATTTTCTTCCATAATGGTGGCAACTTGCAGCTGAGGCCATATGATGTTACAAAATTATTTATGCAATGTTAGCCACTTTTTGGACTCCAGATCCATTTTGTTCTCAGAGCATGAAAATGAGGGAGAAAACTCTGTTAGCTGGGGACACAGTCCCAGGTCTCCATCACTTCTCACAACCATGCCAGCCATTAATTTTTTGTTTTGTCGATATAATGGATTTCTATGAAATATTCAGCTTTCTAACAAAGTTATTAAATGGAGGAAGCCAACAATAACAGCTGTATTTTCTTCCCTTTTGACTCAAAGTTCAAAATCAAAATTCTGATTTATTTATAAATACATTATTTTAATTACTAATTTGTCTCACATAGAGATATAACTCATTTCACCTTATATTTCTGGAGAGAAAAATCTGTTTAGATCTTAGCAGCTGATAAGATACTAATTTACCTTCCATTCAAACAATGTTGTTTGCCTCTGACCCACTGTACACATATCTTCCTTTTTCTCTGATGTGAAATGTTCCTCCATTACAAACCTGAAACGATGCTTACAGTAATTTACTGGGAATATTATAATGTATTATCAGGAAGAACCATACCTTTGAAAAAGTTTAAAAGTTAAGTACATTTAATGATGCCTAACATATTTTATTGGCTGTGTTTAACAAAAGGCACTAGGCTGCAGTTGTTTTTGACAAGCATGAAAACATCACAGCGTGAGACTGCAAAAGGAATTATGTAGAGAAATTACAAGTGATCCATCTCTCAATGAATTATCCACCTCAATAGCCTGCAGAACTCAGCTACCAATTAACACCTACTTTATTACATGTTGGGATGTACTTAATAACTTTCATGTGTTTATGCACTATTACCTTGACTGATGCCTCTTGTACAATTAGGCATAATTGGCATATCAATATGCAAAAGTTAAAAGGATTAACCCTCTTAAAACTAATGAGCATTTCTGTATCCAGCTGCTAAATGAGACAAAATTAGCATTTTTCACTTTTGGGCAGGATTTTATCATGCAGTTTCTCATTGTTGATATTACCTTGTTACATAACTTTAGTTTGGGGGATACTATGCTGGACTGTTACAGAGCAAGGGCTCTAAAAAGTTAAATTAGACATAGATATTCGCCACCGCATTCCCATAACCATAGCAGGTACAATATATGTTCATTGGCTGAGAGTGAAAAAGTTGCTTTGTGTTACATTTGTTTAGTAGCTAATTATATAAAAGCGGGATTTTACTGAGTATATGTCATTTTACCCAGCAAACTTGGCTCCGACATAATAGATTGAAAGCTTGCCATGCTCCTAATTTCCTTTCTATTTCCATTCTTTTCATCTCTTTTCGCCATGCAGAATTTTCTGACTAGATATTGACAGACTGAAAGTGTTTTGGCGTATTTACTTGAATAAGCCTCTTAAAGTTGTTTGCTGACGCCCAGACTAAAAGCAGAATTCCTAAGGATCCAAACATTTTCAAATATGCACTAACAGCGCGGTGAGATTTGAGTTAAAAGAGCGGCGAAATATCAATTGCATGTGTCAACGGCATGCTGACATGTCTGAGTCTGTGCATGACTTGTGAAGGATCTTCTGGAAAGTGATGGAGCAGAGTAGTCTCATGTCCAAGACTCTTGAAAAAGCAGGGTCCAATTGATATACACACACACACATATAAATATATGTGTATATATACATATATATATTTAGTAAACTTGTTTTAAGATTTGTGATGCTCTTTTCCCGTACACTTACATATGCTGTCTTCACTTTTGCTTTTCAAGGCACACAGATCCCTGCTAAAAGGAACATATTAAACAAAGTTAATGATTTTGTGCTAGAAGATATAAAAGATTTATCCTGCTCTTTCTATTTGGAAATTTTCTGTTTACATCAGTCTGCCTCTGTTTAGATGATGGATATAATATATAAGGTATCCATTGATTATGCTTATTTTCTAATTTACATTTGCTGAATATTTTTGTCCTATCATGGAAGAGATTTTTCTTTTTAAAAACTGAAAATACTTGAATAAGGAACTCCATATTACTCTTTCGCTGCCTATATTCGACATGTGCACTATAATCTGTGTTCTATTAATAAATGGGTCAAATCCTCTTTACCGAACTCATGCAAAACCTACTGACTTCAGTGGATGAAGGCAATCGGCATTTGGCACATTTTGGACGATCAATATAAATATCTCCTTCTAAAACATGTTGGGGAAAAAAATAATATTCTGGACAATAAAGGACAAAAACCAGGCACAAAATTAGAAGGAATATTGGTGATTTATAGAGAAGAAAATACATCATTTTCTCTAAGGGATTTGTTGTATTCTCAAGCATTTGCTGGGATGCTCGTAAGCACACCTGGGGCTATACTTTTGAAGGTGGACAGATTATTTTCTATAGTGTGACAGAGGATATGCATCATCTATCAGCAGGGCCATATGCACTTGTGCATTTTGTAGCGGTGAAGATGCAAATGTTGAATGCATAAGCTAACTGATGCAAAAGCTAAATGTAGATTCTTGGGGGTTTACGTTATTTATTTACGATGGAAACGCTTGAGCTTTGTGCAAGGGTTGAAATTGATATTAATGTAGAGTTTAAAGATCACAAATCACGAAGCTGGACACAGGCGGTGGTAAGCAAGGGTTCTTTCTGTGCTTAATGTTAGTGTCTGAACCAGCAATGGAAATGAATATTTGCTATTTTCATCTGTTTACCCCAGGGAAGTGCATTTTACTTCATTCAGAACAACTTCAAACAATGAAATGTCTTTTTTTTATTGGTATCTATATCAAGAATTAGAACCTATGTAGACATTCTCAAATGTTAATATATTAGAGCTCTTTCTGATCAGGTTAAACAAACTGGTAGGTTTTTTTTTTTCTCTAGTATATTATCAGGGAAATGGGAAGCAATCTTCTTTTGTTTCTTACTCCTGTGATCATCGAACACTTGCCAAAGTTATGGCTAGCCAAAGAGACAGAAATAAAATTGCTAAAAATATAAGCCTTCTGTTTAGCAGAGTTTTTGAGCCATGTTTTGCAATTGCAGGGCTTGTACATGTTTACTTCAAATCAAGCTTATAGTCAAGTTTGAGGCTTTGTTTGTATAGATTGTCCTGAAGTAGATCCTGATATTTAATTAAAATGACACTAAATCACATTGAATTGATAAGACTTGGCATCTCAAACAAAGGTAATTGCCCGTATTGGTTTTGTACAAAAATAGAGCTGCTTGGAAAATGTGCAGCCAACACAGACTGTCAACTCCATTTATAGATCAATATGTGAAAACCATTGATCAGGCAGGCATGTGTAACAGTAACACTTTGCATTTATTTGTTGTTTTTATACCATGTTAAGGCTTACAGGATTATCAGCTTCCCAAATATTTTGACTTCCTCATAAATATGTTATCTGTTTAATGTTAATTACAAGACAGTCTCCAGTCCTCTTTTAGAGAATTTTCAGTTTCATTGCTATGGGTAGTTTGAGCTGAAAATGGATTATTTCAATCTCTGAGAGATCATCAGAGCTTCTTTTATAGTATAGTTTATTTAGGGAAAGTTTTTGAGGATTTCTTTTTTTTTTTTTTTCCTTAATTTACTTTTTTTTTTTTTCCTGGAGGATAATACAAAATCTTGACAAAAAAGCAGAAAACCTTCTCCCGTCATAGTTGTGTACACTTGAGGCAGAAGGGAAAAGTATTCTCCTTATCGTGTTGTAATAGCGGCTGCCCAGGCTTTATTCTCTCTGCAAATTTTATTGTCATACTCTAGTTCGTTATGGATACATCTACTTTTATCACTGTAAGGAACTAGCTTTTTCCTTTCTAGGTGTTACATAAATTATATAATAGCCCCGGGGTAGATGTAGAAAAATATAAGACAATATAGGACCATGACAAGGGTGGTAATTGTCAATAAATGCAAGCGTACACCTTGCTCACCCCAAATATTTCAGGGTAGATGTGAAAAAAACAGATCTGAGGGATAGCAGTGAATCCATAACTCACGTCCAGTTTTACTTCTGGAACATGAATATTGTCCAAAAAGAAAAAAAAAATCAGAAGTGGAAAAATAAATGATCTGTTGAGTAACATTAGTCGTTCTCCTTTCTAGTGTAGGGAAATGAGAAATGAAGTGTGTCATATGTCCCCTTACTGCATCCAAACCGGTTTTATGCTTGCAAAACCTACATCCTCTGGTGTGTGTCATGGTTGCAAACTGACTCGTCTGGCCTGTGACTCCAGTTTTTCAGCCATTTCAGATGCGTGTCCCTTGCTCCCCACCTGGGGAGCGGCTCCGGCTCCGGGGCAGAGGCCCCCAGTCAGCACTGGGCACCGCTCCTGGATGCGCTTCTAGATGCTCGTGTATGTCCTACATACCATAGACGCCTTTGATGCAGAGGCTGAGTGTGCAATATTAATGCATTCGAATATTTTAGGGTTCAGTTTACCTTCAATAAGCAATTTTTTCTCAAGGAGGCAATGTGAGTGGGCTCCCAACCCTTTTTCAGGGTCAGCATTTAGCGTGCAGGTGTCTTCTCAGGCTCAGAATGAGCCTTTTGTTTTTCTGAATATTTTTTTTCCTTTTTTTTCCTTATATATGCCCCGCGAGAGGGTATTCTTTATTGTATATTTGTATTATAGCACTTCAACTGAAATAATCTTGGCTAAAAGGGAAGAAGTCCATTTTATTGTTAAATTCCCCATTTATTTCTCCTCCAAACGTTTTCACTGTACCATTTCAGCTGCGTAGCTTGATGGGCAGCATCATAATGAGATCATAGAAAAAAAGAAATAACCAGCCCCTATTTCTTCTTAAAAGCGAGGATAAATTCATTTCAGCTCTATTAAGGGAGTGGTGAATGTGACTGGTTTGGCTTCCTTGTTAAACCAAACTGAAGTTCAGACACGATATTACATGAGTCGGAATTGCTGATTTTGACTTTTACTCAGTGTGACAGAAGGGTAGAAAAAAAAGGTTCAAAAACCTCCAGATTTTTTTTCTTTTTTTTTTGCAATCTTACATTATCTCACGCTGTGAAAATCTTTACTCTATTTACCAAGCACAAATTAGTCTTGCCAAAGGTTCTGAAAGTTTGCTACTTTAGCTTAGATCCTAAAACTTCAAAGAGAGATGCAACTCTACAAATTAGTGCATGTGCTCTGCCATGGCTATTTTAACTGGAACTTAACTAAATTCCTTTATAATTTAGTACTGATTGAACGCTGCCATAAACATACGTGGGGTACATTTTTTAAAGTTAGTCCTCAGATTACTGATTTGAATAAAAAAACTCTAACCTTGTTAGCATCTGGACTTATTTCCATAATAACAACCCCTTCAGAACCTACAAAGTAATGAATAATTGACAACAAATGAAATGTTTTGATAGTTGTCGGCACAAAGCATGTTTAATGTTTTGTGTTGCTTCCTAGCTAATTATGTAGATGACACATTTGTCAGACCTTGACTGCCATTAGAAACGTGTTTCCAGAGGGGAGAAAAACAGGCTATTCATAGAGTAATTAACTAGAATGCTCAATGACCTGTGAGAGATTCAAATGGCTGCCAGTTCAGACATTGTTTTGTTACAGAAGCAGAGGGGTAATTAAAATTCCAAATTACAGTGCTATGATGAAGCATTTGTTTGTTGACAGTATACTCTTACTCTAGTTTGTTAATTCTTTTTTAAATTGCTTCTAATCCATTTTATAGCTTTAGGAGTTCCCGTCTTTGAATTTCCTGACAACTAATATTATGGTAAATCGTTCTTCGGCGGAGTACCGTGGGCTTGGCAGTTTCATGGGAGCACAAGGTGGGTGGGATAGAATCGCTGTTCTTTCCCTAAACTGACATACCATGTGCTGTCATCGAGACGCGGCTAACACGGCACATCTTGTGAAATGATATGTTCATAATTCTGCATTAGGGAAGATGTCTACTTAGGGGAGGAAATGGTTCAGAGAAAGTAATAATAATCAAACAAATTGAGGAAGGTGTCCGAAAACGTTAGAGGAAAAAAAACCTGATATGGTCGGGGTGAGGGTGACCGTGGGTTAGGTAACCACTTTGGGAAGCTGAAGTCTGCTCGATAACGGAGAATTGGAGGACAATTGTCTGCGTGAAGAAATCAAGCACAAAATACGAAGAAAAGGGTATTTCATGCGACTCGACTGTATCTCTGCCAACGCCCTTTGCAGGCAGTAATGGATGTGACAGGCTAAGACATCTTTTCCCATATAAATGGGGACTCTTTGCAAGTCCAGAGTGTTAAAGTTCTCTAAACAATGAATTAAATGCAAGCCCAAGTGCAATATTTCCTTACTTTGCCAAAAGTGCGAATACGGTTTCGTTAAAAGAGATCTGACAGAAGTAACATGGTGTTTGACGCAGGAGAGCTGACAGCGGCATGGAGTGAGCGCTGATTATCCTGAAGACACTGTCAGCTAGGATTGATTTCCACTTTCTCCGTTTATGTAACGGTTCCTGTAATACAGCTGACCCCAAATCACGTTACCTTGTCATTTCTCTGCACAGATCAAGAAGAGACGAGCTGAAAATAGCTAGGCACTGACCTTGAACTTGCCAGAAAAGTGAGAAGTGACAGTGGGGGGATTTTTTTCAGCGAGCGGTCCCCGCACAAAGGCGCAGGCTGCTGCTCTGCGGTTGCAGCAGCACAAGAGGGCAGAGCAGCACTAGAGATTGCAGGTGAAGCAGATGCTACAGAAGCACAAATCTATGCCAAACGCCTTTTTTTTTTTTTCTTTCTTTTTTTTTTTTCTTTAAAAATTGGGGGGATGTTAGCTAGAAGAGCTGCTAACTCCAAAATGTTGATGTTCCCATCATCCATCGCTTGAAAATATTATTATTTGACGTGATGCTTAATATTGAAATACCTTCCTAACTGAATGCATTGCTAGGAAGTTTTACATCTTCTCTATGAATATCTCACTGTTGTTTTCCTAGCATGTAATGAAAGAATGAAACAGTTGTGTTACCATTGATAGAGCTGTCTACGATTTGGGAGGTATTTGACAAGATCAATGCGTTTCTCAAAGCCTGCAAATCCCTTGGAGTTTCATAGAAAGCATGGTGTAAATATTTAAAAATACTTTTAAGCTGATAGGACCAACTAAAAAGGGTAAAAAAATTAGAGGGTTTTTTTTTTTTTCCTTCAGATGAGTCATTTCTCTCCGTTGTAATGTATATCTTAAGGGGAACAAAAAGAAAACTTGGTTATGACAATATTATTCAATTGGCTATCTAAAAACCATGCTCCACTTCTTTTGTTTCATATTTTCATCTGTGTTTGCCTCTTAACAGCCCTTTTTGTCCCCAATGCTGGCAGTAGCTGTGGACACATGAGATGTCAGCGCTGGCTCTTCTCAGAGATCTGGTTCTTTGGGGTGTCACCATAGGTGCGAGAGCTTAGGGCAGAACCAGAAACCCTGTTCTCACCCTGTAAGATGTCTGGCTAGAGTTCCCACCTTCATTTGGTGACACCAAGGCATGTGTACCTGGTGGAAAAGCGATGATGAACAGTCCAGCCCAGACCTTGCTCTTCTGTCTACCCAGTTGGTGGTTCCCTTAAAACATGATCCTTTCCCTCAGGGGAACATCAGATGCTGTTCCTGCCATGCAGGGAGGTTTGAGCATTCTTCCCTTCCATCTAATGCTGCCTACTGTTCATTAGTTACCTTTGGAAAAGGAAAATTTTATTGCATTTTTTTCCACCAATGAGTCCCTTTATTTCTTCAAGACACTTAGTGAAGTGAACCGTGGTTTGCCAAACTGATAGAAAAGCAGATAAAGAAACACTCAAAAAATATCTTCTAGGGCAGCGTTAGTAGTTCTTCAGTAAACACAAGGGGTAAATAAATGTTCCTTCTTTTGAAATTATTGGTTTTACTGCAATCTGTGGAATACCAGTGGAAACCTACACTTATATCAATTTTTGGCACCATCACACAGGATGTGATGTCTTGTTTAAGAGTAGGGTGAGGTATAGACTGAAGTTTTAATTTCTCAGTGGTAGTTGGTGGCTGGGGCTGTGTAACCAACAAGAGTTTAGAAGGAAAAAAGGAAAAAAAAAAAAAAGACCTCCCTGCTTCATCCTTTCTATCAAAAACGTGCAAAAATTATGAATTTCATGTTAGAATAAGTGAACTGTAACAACACCACATGTTTCTCTTCTTCGTCTTAGCTAGCTCAAAACCAAAGGATAGTTATGGGGTTGAATCAACTGCTTGTCGCTCAAAATTAGCTTCTTTCAAAAATCTGCAACATGAAACCTTTGAGCTGTCCTGGTAAGAAAACTCAGAAGGGAAAGAGAACCTAGACATGAGGTTTCAACTAAACAGAACCCCTTGAATAGCATTATTTTCTGTAATTTAGTGCCTAATTCAAATTGAAATTATCCCAGTTCTTTTGTCTCATTTTAATTCTTTCATAGTCCATTCCACATATCCTTGATTTTTTTGCTAGTAGGAAAAACTTATTTCTAGCATCTGTTCTGATTGTGCCTTTCAGGCTTCTAATTTTTCTTCTATTTTGTCCTATAATCAGAGGCGCTCAAATATAGAGACATGTTAAAGAACTGAAGTTACTACCCTGATGCTAAATGTCCCAAAAAACTACAAAGCTACATCTCTGCTACAGGAGTTAGATACCAACATGCCATCATGTTAGAGACAAAATATTTTAATATTTCACTCGTTTTTTTGTTATAGCCTTCCATTGTATTTGTTTATTACAACCAAGTGGAGAAGGAGCTGGACTGGAATTTGCCACATTTCCCTGATCCCACCCTGGTCATTGGTCTGCCAAGAGATTTTTGGTCTTTTCTTCTGTTTCTCTACCTGTAAAACAGGATTGAGGATGATGCATATCTCCTTTGCGCACATTCCAGAGTGCTGGGTGGGTTATGTTTCCATAACACTCATTCCATTGATAATTCTATTCTCATTGTATTAACTCTATTAATTGAAATAGAATTATTCCACAATTATGGGAATGTAACTGAGAGGGGAACTTGGCCCCAGCTCCTGTACATTTTCCTTATCTATATTCTCTGTGCTTAACTCTTTCACTATTTTTCATCAAAAAAGTCTTGTTTTGCCTTCGCCATTAATCAGTTCTCTTCCCTTGATGCTATACCCCTGTGCTTTTTAGTGGCATTAGGTTTCTCTGAGGGCTTTCATGTTTTATAGTGTGTGTTTCCAAAAGCGCGCTTAAAAGTATTGTTTAAAAGAGTCTCGGTGGCAATATGTCAGTGCGCACCATGACAAGGAACATAAGCTGTGGAATTATATTCCTCTTACGCTATCTTTATTAAGTTCTGTGTTACGGCTAAACTGTGGCATCCGACACGTTTCCTTTCAAATTGCCACAAGATGTGAAATATGGAGGTAGTGAAACGGAGATGATATCAAACTTCTCATAGCTAGTCTCGGGCACCTGACCTGCCTAGTTTCCCACAGGGGAAAAGTAAGCTCCGTTTCTTTAAATTTCCAATGAGAAGGGACATGTGTCTCCTTGCATCGAGCTACATTATATCACAACATGTGACACCAAGTGACCCAATGCGACATGACAGGAGAGGTAGAGAACCAGGGTGGGTTTTTTTCTGTTTGTTTTATTACTGCACTGAAATAATTACACTACCGATGGAATGAAATGGAAATCTAATTATTTTGTGCATGCCCTAAACATATGTGCTATTGCACTATATTCGGACATGCTCACTAGATGTTCTTTAATGCACCAAGGTTTGAAAACAGAAAACAGAGTGTCCTTGTTAAGCAACATGTCTATTCTTAGACAAATAGTTGACAGCAGCATTCTGCTGCCCTAAATCAGATTAAATTCCCTTTGAAGTCAGCCTTTTTGTTTGTTTGTTTGTTTTTTTCAGGATCCAATCCGGTCATGTTAACATGGTAATATTTTATTTTCTGTTTGATTTCTTGTTTGGTGACGTTTGTGGCTTTAATGGAAATAGGTCCTGACCATCTGTGATTTTGTGTTTACGGGTGTGCATGCATACGTGCACAGCCAAGGCAAGGCTGGAGTTGAAACCTTCCCCTTCAAAGGGCTCAAGACCCTGCACCTTGAGGGAAGGAGGCAGATTCATTTTTCAGTATACAGCCTGTGGGGGAAAAAAAAATATTTTTTCTTTGTATTTCAGAGACCAATGCTATTGATTTATACTTTAGGACAGTGCTGAATATGTCTAAACATTAGAAACAGTTGCACCTTACTTTTCGTGATTATTGACTATCTGAGCTGCCACGTATTCTGACAGTTACAGTAAAAAGTGACATCTAAGAGTACAGCCAAAACCCAAATAAAGAAAAAATGTTCTATCCTTTCTTATCTCTGAATCTCCTCTCACTTTTGGAATCAGATTTGAAAGATTGTGAAAGAACCTATCCCATTTTCTGTTCCTTCCCCTGTACATTCCCAGAGCTCTGCAAGAAATATTGTTTTCCTGGATATTTCATCCATGGCCAGAACTGGAAGTACTGCAGCTGTGATGAGCGAATCTGTTCTCATGACATCTCTAGCCCCAAGGCAGGTAGAAAACCCAGAGCAGCATCCAAACTTTTGTCTGTTTATTTGGACCAAACCTGGGGTTTGGACCAACTGAGCATCACATCAGCAGTTCTGTCATCCTTAAGAGCTCAATCTTCTCAATTGTGGTCCTGAAGTCAGACTCTTGCTTTATAATCTCATTATACAAAAAAACCCCGATGTTTAAAAATTTAAGTGCCAGGTGCCAACTCTTCTCAGTAGTTGGCTACTTCAACTTTGAGTTTTCCATTTTTTATCAGCAAATGATAAGCTGAAAATTCAGTGTTCCCAGTTTAGATCTTTCTCAAAATTAAAATGTAAATCGAAAGTGGCCACCTGTAAGCACTAAAACCTGAAGACATTTGGACACAAGTTAAACAACTTGTTTAAAAACCTGCCAATTGATTGCATCAGGTTTTAAGAATAGCTTTGCAGAAAAGAGCCCACATTTGTGTTTTAACATTTTCAGGCCTGATTTTCTTTTTTTTGGGGGGAGAGAGTGATTTAGTGTTTTTGTTTTCTTTTTTTAAATCAAGAAATTGAAGAGCTGGGAAAGAAATAACATGACTATAGATAAACTGTTGCAGAAGAATAAGGATGACATCAACATGCAAATCTCAAAAAGATGGGAAATGCTGGGGTAATTGGCTGGTGATTGCAAAAAGCATGGAGCAAATAGGGAGCTGAGGGATTTGGAGGCAGGTGGGATGGAGGAAAAGGGGTGGAAAAGGTGAATTTGCTGCAGCTGAGTGGAGCTGTGGGTCTTGGCTGGAGAAAGGGTTGTGCTCCTGGTTTGCAGGGCTGATGCTCTGCTGGTGGCCTGGGAAAAAGCTCCTTGTGTACTCTGTGGATTCACTGAAAGCTGTGCAATGCACGTCCAGGTAGGTGTGGAAGTCTAGATATGGTGGTTTGTAGAAAATATTTAATTGCACCGAATTTGGCTGAAATTCCTAATCCTCCAGTCTTGTGGGTTGTGTGATTTTTACAATGATCTAACCAAGAGAGACATCCTAATATACTCTGAGTATATTACATGCCCATGCACCACCAGCTCCTTAAAGACTGACATCATTTTCCAGGAGTGTCTTTTGGTTTTATTATTTTTCCTTCATGTAAATTCTTTTATGGTTTTATGGCAGATGAGCCTGATTACACGAAAAGTTTACCTTTAAAATACTTCCCATTTATCACACGGTTTTCCTTACCTAGAAATTCCCAGTGCAGCCACTGCTAATGTTTGATAAGGCTTGTACCTGGTAGATTCTAAATTACATTAATGCATAAAGCCGACGATGCCAGGCTCCCTATTGTTACAGTTATTAAAGCTGTAACTGAAATGATATCTTTCATATTGATCTTCAGCTCGCAGCTCTTATCCAGAAGCTTTGTTTCACATTAAAGACACTAATGATTGTCTCCACAAAATGAGCAGCTTAATAGTTAGAAAAAGTTAAATGGAAAAAAGGAAAAAAAAAACCAACTTTGATAGCCACCTTTGATAGCTCTTCATTCCAACATCTCTCATAGCCACAAAGTGCAAGCCAAGCATTAATAGACCTTTTAATAAAATGACTTAAAAGAAATCAATGGGATTTCTCACAAAGCCTAATTTCCAGCAAGATATATTATTTAAATGTTTGTATTCCTTCTGAACAGCTCGTGTCCTCCCATAGCTGCCAGAGCCTTTCCTGGAATTTCTCAGGGTATCTTCCTAGGGTTTTCACTTTTTTTTAATTTTTTTTTTTTTTATTTTCAGGGGGCTGGGTGTGATTTATTACCTTATTGAAAATTTTTTAAAATTGAGATAATATACGTTTTGTACAAGTTCCAAGGCTGGCAAAATTTCCTGTAGACCTACAGACAACAGAAAATTGTCTATTTGTGGGGCAGGAGAACAGTCTACTCAGATATATACTCACTAAGAGTCTTTTCGAGCCGTCACAGGTACTTTAGTTCCTTCATGGACTGTAAGAAATCTTTTTTTCCCATGCCTTCAGGGGAAATGGTATATCACACCAGTGCAGCTCTCCAACAGCAATTGTGATAAATGTATCTGCAAGACAGGAGGCTTTGACTTGGGCTGGAGTTGGTGAGTGATGAGAATATTATTGCCCTTGCTTTTTTTTCTTGGGAATTTTTGGGTAGGTTTTCCTGTTAGTTTTTATTTTGCTTGTTTGTTTTGGCTTAGAGTTAGGAGCAGCTGCTGGATTTCTTTTCATATTTAACTAGATTATTATTTTTTTTCCCCAGTTTTGGCTATGGCAGACAGAGAGCAATATAGGTGTTTTCCATGAGATCATGTAGTGTGAGCAGAGAAATATACATGGAATTTTTATGTTCTGTGAGCTCATTTATTGTGCTTAATATTTGACACGTATCCATTTAAAGACTGATATCACAGGGAATGATATTTTTTTTTTTTTGATGACCAGCAGCAAACCCACAAATTGTTCTGTTTGAGCATATTGGGTTTTGGTAGTGATTGAGTGGATTGGGAGTAGTGGTTGAGTTGATTGGGAGTGATGGAGCAGCTTTTGTGGTCACCTGGCATCCAGCCAGGGTCAACCTACCACATTGGGAAAACCAGGTCATATTTATTATTTTGTGTAAACAGACCTATAGTGTGCTGGCAAGGTAGAATTTAAGGAATTGAATTAATATGCACTACAATAAACTATAGTTCAACAGATGATACCCTACACAGTTATTGTGAGATGACTTTTCCCTGATAAACTCTAGTCAATCCACAGTGATGATTAAGTCAAATACTTCATACTTTAAATGTTTGTATAGGAAAACGTTGGGGTGGAAAGAAAGAAGGAAGGGAAAGGAAAGAAAATCTGAGAAAGAACCAAACAAACCACAAAACAACAACAGAAAAGAGTAGACTATGTAAAGGTCTGCAGGTACAAAATCTTTCCCTCTTCTCTCAGTATCACGTGGGTATTCAGCCCTTATTTCTGCAGTTGTTGTTTTTTTTTTTCCCAGGCTCCAGTGGAAGAGCCTGGAATAAGCTAATGCAGGGACATGTTTTGGCCGCTTATTATTTATTACAATTTTAGTTCCAGGTTTCAAAAACAATTAGGGAAACTGCTTAATAGGAAAATGACTCTAATTACTTGTTAATTGAGGTTATCTGCTTCACATTATTCAAAACGTAAATTGTGTTGACACTTGTACCCAGATATGATTACTTAATAAACAGACTGAAAATGCATCATGAATGCATGCACCCCCCTCCAGAAAGGGGTATTTTATTTTTTCAACTCTGGTTTGCTCATCTGAAAGATTTAAAAAAATATAGATAATTTGCATTAAGCTCAGGTATAACATGTTAGTTCAAAAATATAAATTACATGCTTCAAATAGTGAAAATGTGTACTGAAATTTAAGAGTGAAAGGGTTTATATACGTGTGTGTATATATATGTATAATGTGTTCAGGTAAGGTTTATACACAATAAATAACAGGGTCGCACAAATTATGGTGTTACCTCCAATAAATAATTTAGCTGATAAATTGATAAATCAAGTATCTGGGTCAAAAAAAAGAAAAAAAGCCACTGTTAATGTTTCTCATATTAGTGTTTGCTCTTGTGTTTGATTCTGGGGATCTACAAAAAGAAGTGCTATTTTTAGAAAAAAAATAATCTGGGGATGAGAGAGGCAGGGTTCTGAATAAGATTATATTTTGCAGAACAAGATAATTTTACAGTGTGAGGATAAAAACAAAGTATCCCCTTTTCCTTATCCACTGGTGTGCCCTGGTACCTCTACTTTTTTACAGAAATATACAATCCCTCTTTTTAGCAAAGTCTGAGGCAATGAGTTAGATTTCATAGTAAACTAATGACTATTGACATATAAGACAATGATTCCGTATGATGGAAATGTGTGTGTTTGCTGGCTGTGTCTGTGTGGGTAGGATCAACCATTTAAAATATTGAGGTTTTTTTGGTTTGGGGGTTTTTAATTTTTTTTTTTTCTTTTTTCAAATGTAGGTTGCAAACATCACAATTTTCTTAGGAAAACAAAAATGTCACAGGAAAAAATCAGTAATAAATGATGAAAGGTAACATTGTAATCTAAGGAGATAACTAACGAAGTTCTTGAGAAAAGAGAGATTTCATGTGTGTTTCACCTTGAAATTTCCCTATTTGAAATGAGAGAAAGACCTCGGTTCAGGCAGAGAAGCTGTGATTTCAGCCTTGGAGTCCATTTCTGTGTCTTAGACTCAGTTCTATAATTTCCTAAGGTATTTTTGGAAATGTGAACCTCCACAAGCCATGGTGGTCAGGCAAGAAAAAGGCAGGAGGGGGGAAGGGGGGGAAGTTAATATTTCAGATGAAAGGGACTGATTGCACACTTCATGGGATTATTTATTCCTTAATATGCAAGTATAACTCTTCCACCTTTAATTTTTTTGGACTTTGTATTTTCCTTAGCTAAATACCATTTTAAAGTGTTTTCTGCACAAACACTATTCCTCTGTTCTACAGATTTTGCCAAGAAATGAGGGAAAGTTGCAAAGCCCACAAGGATGGAAGTTTCAGAGCTGTGTTTGTGCCCATTAATTTTTTTCTCTTCTCTGATATTTTTCCCCCGTTTTCACTCAGTTTGACATTGAGCCTGAGCTTTGTTCCTGACTCGTAGCCTATGGCGGTGGAATGGGGAGATGAGACATCACGGAGATGTAGAGCGCACATAAAAAAAGAGAAGATGTGTAAAAACTGAAATGACATGGCAGCTGAAGCAGCTTGTTGCTCAGCTTGGTTGCGTGTTTGAGCAGAGCGAGCGAGGTAAATGGTGATATGTAAGAGAATAGCACTCGACAGGGTGTATGGTTGTAAGGTATATGGATGCTCAATCATGTGGTGAGGCAGAAGGCTAAAGGACAAGCGCCTTCAGTAGCCGCACAGTCTGTAGATAGCCGTATGACCTACAAAACAGAGGGTGTTAGGCTCGGAAAAATATCATTTACAAAGTGTACACAAGCAATTTTAAGAAAAGCAAAGTCCGTCCATACTGTTTGACTAGCTCTTAATCTTTCAGTGATTATTAAAAGGGTAAAGTTTGGGGAAAAAATTCAACATCATTCACTTCTGTGTGCATTTACACCATAAATAGATGAATTCTCACAGTAGTATATCCACAAACCATTTCCACTTCCCACTGGTTACACTTAAGCACCTATTAGAGTTCCATGTGCCTCTACGCTAATTTTTCTGAACATTTACAATAACCTCTGTGTCTGTGCATGAATGTCTTTGTGTAATAGGTCTAATGATCTTCAAATCTGAAGTAGGTTTTTGGGTTGTTTTTTTTAGGTCAATCTCCATTTACAGCATCTTGGATATTTGAGCTGGAAAGATAACAGCCCTTTGTATGGTGACATTCAGATGGTGTTTATTCAGAGCATTGTTTAAAATTTGATACTTCTAGAATCACATAGAAAATAGTTTGCAAATTGGTTTCTATGGCAATGTGTAATAAATTACTGAAGGAATTATAATTCAGGGGGATTTATCTTTCGTTGCGTTTTGCTTTAACACATACGTACATGTCGTTAAACCTGCAAGTAGGTAGAAGCAGATATTTTAAAAGTCAGTATGACACAGTATGGCAGCTTGCCTCTGACTTTCTCAATGTAAGTATGCCTGTATCAATGAGAGAAATTATCCCATTTTTGATTTGTTGACTTTCCTAACAGATAAAGAGATGATTGTATGGAATGCAGTGCACTGCAAAATCAGTGTCATTATTTAAGCACATGAAAATTGTAGATTCCGGGTAGTTTTGTTTTTTGTAAGACACTATTCCACGCATTCATCATTTTACATAGTCACCGAATCTAGGTAGTGACAAACTGATATATATTGATTAATTGATTATTTTTTGTAATGACACCCATAGACAGGCTTTCCACCTTGAAAACAGACAAATGCTAAACAGTGTATAAAGTCTTCCCTGTAAGAAATTTCACTCCAGACGTTGTAGTGCTGAGGGGAATCCTGCAAGCACTGCAGAGCTGGACCAAACTGGTGCCTTTATTGTGTCGAGGAGTTTTCTAAATTCTTTAAGTTCTCAACTCTGTACATAGGAATAATTTAAAGAATCTTGTTTTATCTCTGATTTTAAGAGCTTAATTCTGTGAGGCTACAAGCATACTGTAAAGATGATGCAGTTGTTTATAGTGATGCAGGAAAGAAAGGAACAGTCAAGAACTATTTGTGGGCTTGGGTTTTTTGGGTTGTTTTTTTTTGGGGGGGGGGGGGGGGTTGTGGTTTTGTTTTTAAAATCAGGCACAATTTACTTACAAGGAACTGATGATGAACTTTCCACACTACTAATGCCTAAAAACACATTAAATGGTATCTACCAGTGATGCTAATTTGAGAAAAATTAGCAACACTTTAGGAAACATAAATAATGTCATGCTAGAGCCTTAAAACATTTTCTTATTATGTTCAGTGTCAAATAAATATTGGGTTGTTATGGAAATTACAAAAGCTTCAAAAAGGGCAATCAAGTGCCAATACTCAAAAAGAGCAAACGGCTTGACTTGGAAAGTTTTATAAGCAGATCAACCTAGCAGAGTATTGGGTCAACTAATGGAAAAGGTTTTGCAGGGTTTAATTAAAAACCCATGAGGTTAGGAATACGGTTGACATCAGTCATGATAACTGAATAAAAAACAAATTAAAAAAACTAAACCAAAACTAATTTAATGCGAGTCTCATTGAAAAAGGCAGCCATATTTCTGAAGTATACTGAAAGTTTATAAGTCGCTTGACTTAACGGTATGTGACATTCTGATTAAATATTAGCTATGTGCTGTATCAGTGAAGCACACACTAAATGGATTAAGAACTGATTCATTTACACGTTTTGGAAAGTAGTCCCTGGAGAATCATCATCAACTGGGTGAATTTTTAGAGTTGTTCTTCAGGGACTAGTACTAAGCTTGACACTAATCACTCTCTTTATCCATGATAGGGAAGTAAATAGAACAGTTCTAATAACATTTTAAAATAAAGCAAAGATTGATGGACTGGCAAATAGGTCTGGGGAAAGGCACTTGTGGAGAGTGATCTGGATTGTTTAATGGCTTAAAGTGCATTTTAATTTATCCAGATATATGTACACATATGTATGGGAAACACAGGCCATGCTGTTCCCAGCACTAGGAACTGTATTCTGAGATTTTACTGCAAAACATAGCTCCTATGGGTGTTTCGGCGTCAAAAAGTTTGAGCTGACCTTTGTGTGCGATAACGAAGAAGAAAGTAAATGCTCGTGTTTGTCAGTGGCATTGATGAAAAGGAAAATAGAATAGTGATGTTAAAATAATGAAGATTATGCAAGGAAAAAGCAAAAAAGATATTGGAGGTTAGGAAAATTCCCTCACCGATGAGGGACATACAGACCTTATAATGTTTAGATTATCCAAAAGAAATTGAAAGGCAATTGATTTCCTACTTACCTACATTAAGGGACAATGTTGGGCTCAAAATGGTTCTTTAATGTAGCAGAAAAAGGCGATACAAGATGAAATGCACGGAAGTTGGAAGCTCCCCAAAATAAAATGAGAGTTACAGTACATTTTGCAAAGACTAGTGGGAAACTACCAAGAGAATTGGTAAATTCTTCATTTTTTCATGCCGTCAAATAAGAAATGGATCCCTTCCAGGGAAATATCAAACAGAAATTTCCTAGGCTAAGAACAGTGTAGTTTGGATAAAATACTTACATAAATATTTCTATGAACAGTGACATCTTGATTCCTCATCCATGTCAAAGGGTGGAGAAGCAAAGAGATCCAGTAGCAGGTGCTGTTTGAAAGCCTTTGTTGGGCTTTGTTTGGAGATGAAAGAGAAAGAAACCCAGCACATAAGTGATAAATCAAAGCCTTCTTCCCTCCATTAAGTGTGTGTATTTGTGACTTTACTGACTGTGTGGCATGTACATATGTACAGCATGGTATATAGACACCAACATATACAATCAAAGTTCTGTTTTCTTGTACCACCAAAGCTTCTGATAACATTTGGATAATTTGTTTTCTTGAGGTGGTGTTTGGTTTTGTATTTTGTGGGGTTTTTTTTACTTCCCTTAGATATATAATTTTTTTTTTTTTTTTAATAAAGGTAATGGCTTCTCTGTCAATGTACCTGGAGTAAGCACTGTATACACAGCCCAAGTTTTGGATGGCAGTGGATGATTCTTGGGGTTTGGGTTTTTTTGAGGGTTTTCTATTTTACCTAGGGTGAGTGACTTCTCTATCAGAACTGAATGAGGAAAATCAAATCAGGGGCAATTTTCAGTCTGTCTAGATGCCTCAGAAGTTTCAAATAAGATAATTCCATTTCTTCTTTTCTTTATCTGCGGTACCAGTGTTATGTGGTTTGCTGTCAGTGTAATGCCACAAGAGTAAAACCAGGAAATTCAGCATGCTTGGATCGGAAATATGCTCTTTCCTCTCCCGCATGTTCTCTTCATTATGTGGACCAACTGGTGAAGTGGGCACAAAAGGCAGTCTTGTATTGTTTGAGATGTTTCTTTGTCTATGAAGGGCAAAGAAGGAAATCGTACTTAAGTCATGTAGGCAACAGCATTTTGCAATTGTAGTTCTTTGCCAAGACACAAATGCATGATGCTTTTCCTTTTTTTTTTTTTTTTCCTGTTTTTAACCTGTGTGACAAAGAATCAAATCAAGAACCCTGAAGCCCAATTCAAATTTGAAGAACCAATTTTGGCATGTAAAAAAAAACCCCAAAAAACAAACAACCTGACTTTTGCATTATAATTCTTTTACTGTGTCAGCAGATTTTGGCACAAGTGCTAGGGTAACAATTTTGCTTGAGATGAAGGCAAATTGCAAATGGAGAATCCCAGAGCTGGGTAACAGTATTAAGCAATCACTGCTGTCCTCCCTGGTTTGCTGCAAGGTTGTGATTAAATGTAAAACTGAGAAATCTCAAAGGAAGAGTGGAAAAAAAAAAAGTTAAGCATTAACATATTTTCATTCTTTTCCTAGCAGAATATCATGATGTCAAATAGAATAAGAAGGAGTCATCCTGCTAATTGACCTTTGCAAAATCACCCATTTGCTTAAAAAGCTTCTTGAAGTAGATCAGTTATTATTTTGATTACTCTGTTTCTTTTATGTTCGTGTTTATAATGGCACCTGGGAAAATCTGTCTGAAAACTTTCCTCCATTCTTTCTTCTGCTGCGTGTGCACTTTGGTCCTCTGAACAATCCTAATAAGCAATACTGATTTTTTTAAGAGATTACAGGTTGTGATGATGTGAGAGACTAATATGAGCCAATAGGGGTGGAAAAAAAACCCACCACGTTGAGAAGCTTACTCAGGTTATCAGTGCAAAGGGAAGGGGGAGCAGGTGGCAAGTTAGATGGCCATCTAGATATCACCAATCTGACAGGTATCCAAGTGGTTCTGTATTACAGTCTCTAATTTTGATCTCTGAATAGTTTTTAATAAGATTTAGCTATGGGGTTTTCAGACGTGACCTGTCTTAGAAGATATTCTTTCCAATCATGTTAAAAATGTGCTTTGTGAAAATTTTTCTACTGACAAAGCCAAAGGACTTTCCATTGTAAAAACCAATGTTTTACCTTGGTGTTACCTTTTTTTTTTTAACCTAAGGAGGTGGTCTTAGCGGTTTTTTTTCCCTTCAGATTAAAGAAGCAGAACTAAGCTTCCAAGTCAGAGCAAAATAATTTTTGTTCAAGTTCTTTGATTTTTGTCACTGGATGTTCATAGCAACTTTTTTTTTGGCTTGTGTTCCTTATAAATCTAATTTCATTCTGGAGCCAGGACTTTTTCGGCACTGCTTCTGTGAAACTTGGACACAGCAATTTGACAATATGTCCAGACCAAAACAGATCAAGTAGTCACACATGACTGATTCGGCTGAGCATGCTCAAAGACAAGACGGATGTCTCCATGCAGCAAATAACTCTCTAGGGTAGGAACAGTGCACTCAAATCCAGTCACCCCAGAGTAAACACTAAGTTAGATGCAGCTTAAATATGCCTTTGAGCACAGGCTTCCATTGCTGGCTAGATGAGAGCCCCACGCCAGCCTGCAGACCCAGCCATGCCGTAGCTCTTATATCTCTTTTCAGCTTTCTAGCAAGTGTCCATCATTCTTAGAGCAGTATTGGGGTGCACTCTGCAAGGGGAAGGAACAAAAAAAAAGAAAAATACTTGTTAAAATAATTTTGTGATTATATTTCATTAGTATTTGCAACTCATTTTATTAATTTTCCATGAGTGTTTGTAAGTGTGATAGTTTGTTTGCCAGAGTGTTGGCAGAAAGAAAAGTCCTGGAAGACTCCATTGGAAATATTCTCTGCTGCAGAGATGTTTTTGGTTTTCTTCTCCTTCCTCCTTTTAAAAGTTTCGGTTTTCTAATCAAAGAGTAGAAGCTATAGCATGTAGCTTTTCTAGTGACTCTCATAGAGCATATGAAAGACAGCTAAAAAACCAGGAACGGTAATACCATGGAATTTATAGGCACATCTAAAGTTGTTGAAACAATTTCAATTAAAATGTAGTTTATTATGCAAAGTAATAAAATTATCATGTATCAATTTGCTGTCAATGAAGTTTGGTTTTGGACTCAAAAAAAGCTTTTCTTCTCTACTAATTTTTATAAAAAGTATTCCTTGATAGCAAGTAGGGTTTTCTCAATCATTATTTCAAAGAGCAATGACAGAAATTGAAGTGGATCTTTGTTAAAATGTCTTTTTTGCTATCTACCTTTACTGGTGCCATTGCTTACCATGGAATATCTTCTGCAGCATGGTATATGTGGAATGTGCATTGAGGGTAAACCATTTTAGACAGCTCTGGGTTGGGTTTAGGCTGTTTTTGGTATGATCTACCTTTGACTTTTGTACACTATGGCCACTCAATTGTGTGTGGTGCCCAAGGTAGTTTTAAGCTAAGCTGGGCTTCAGAAGCAGACCAGCCTGGTAAACACTAATAACTGTGCTTTGTTCTGGTTCATATGGCCACAGTGATGCTGCTCTGACACTTGAGTAGGTTTGTCTCAAGTTAGCCTGGGTATCCTTCCACTGCCATTGACAATGTAAAGCATATTCCTACACAAGAATCTTTGCCATTTCCTTCTATCATTCGATTTTGTATTTTTTCTTTCCTGAATATATTCCCTGCTTCCCTTTGTTTTTCTGGCACGTAGATGTCCACAGGTGTTATTAAGTGTAGGGTAGCATGTGGTATCCATGCTTCAGTGCTATCGCAGAGGAAGGACTTCCTACAGGAAAAAAATGATCACTTGCAGTATTTTGCAGGCTGCCCATCTAAGCCCATCATTGCCTGGCATCTCCACACTAAGGGCAAGGATCCAGCGAACTTGTGAGTGGGCACCATGCCATCTGAACAGATGGGCATGGAAGTAGGCAGCCAGTAGACCATGTATGTGCATCAACTGTGGGTGTTGAGGGCAAGATTCCCAGTGGAGAATGTCCAAACAGCTGTCTGGCTTGAGCCAACATGCCTACGACCAAGCAAAAGTGCCATCCCTAAATCCTGCTGAGTTGGATTAACCTTCAAAAATAAAAATTGCTTCTGCAGTAGCATAAGGTGAGTTTTTGGCTTGTTTAAATCTGAGGGAAAGAATTAGGTAGGCAGGATAAAGGGATGCACTAATGTTGAGTCCACTAGAGAGGACTGTGCGGTTATTTAGGAAATTAATAGTATTTTATATAAGCATATTTATGTGGTATACAGTAACTGATGACTTGCAGGAGTGTGACATCAATGTTAATTATGCTCTTCCTGTTAAGATGATCCTTTCAGGAGAGACCGAGTTTTCGAGTTCATTTTGATTACAGTGTATGTGCTGGATGTCAATTTGTAAAGGCAATTCTTTTGGAATTTTTTTCATATTTAGTTACTAAGTTTTAATGTGGGCTGGTTTTGTTTTGTTTGTTTTTGTTTTTTTTTTTGCTTTCCTCTCCCTGTGAGAATACTATTCTGGGGTGTGATTTCTGGTCAGATTTGCTGACACAGTTTGCTGTCATAGCTGAGTTCTCACATTTATTGTCTTTATTTTTCTAAGATCTAAAGGAGACATGAAAAGGTAATCTATCATTACCCTCTGTCTGCATTAACTTTGATTTTTACCTTTTATAGACATTACATCAAAGAACACATTTTTGCAGACATAGATGTCAAAGACCACTGAAATACTGATGTCTACTGCATTTTTTGTTCCTGCTGGTTTTACTCCTTATTTACTCTAGCATTGGGGTACTACTCATCTGTAATTTTACTAAAGCACCTGCGGTAGTTAAGATTAATATCATGATGAACCAAAAGTAACAACTGCATTATGAACAGAAAAATCTGAATAGGCAATTTATCAATATATTTTATTTTATAATATACATTTTTATGTATGGGTAGATGATTACTGTCACAGTGTGCATGTATTTTGTTACACACTACAGGCTGTAATAGAAAAAAGCTATTAGAAATATATAAAAAGTTTTACTTTAGACAGTCTTTTCTTGAATCAATGACTGTTCCATTTAATTCAATGAAAGTATGTTGAAGCTTTAAGACCAGGTTCTAGTCTGATTTCCAGTTGTAAACCCTGAGGATTATAAGCAACACAGCTGTTGGTCCCTTTGTGATAGTTCAATCCCTAGTAAGTGAATCTGAGCGACCCGCAGCCAAATTTAGAGCAGTCTTAGGATTTCTCAAACTTATACAGGTGGTAAGAACCTTTTGTGGCTGTCTCCTCTTCTACAGATGGTTTTGGCAGATCTCCGACTCCTGAAAAGGCTGAAAACGAAGCCAACGTGATCAGCTGGGACTCCCTCAAAACAAGGATCAATTGGACAAATTTCAAAGTCCATTTGAGGAGCTAGGGAGGAAAAAGGGCTCCCACTCTAGGGAAAATAGGCCCCTTGGAAACAGCAAGCCATTAACGAAGAAAAGTACCTGGTGTCTGATGTAGACTTGTCCTAGGAGTTAAAATATTAGCCTAAATTGGATACCTCGAGTTTGGAACACCCCTCCAAAAATTTTGGGAAAGTAAGTGACATATTTCCAAACAGATCATGTTTTGTAATCAAACTCATAATTATATATTAACACTGGCTGAAATTTAAACTAGAACCTGAACAATTATTTCGCTCTTATTTCGTGAATGAAGTGGCTGAATAAATTGAGGTACTTCTGCAGTAAAAGCTCCACGGAGCTTGTCTACAGCAAGTTCCAAAGCCAGGGAGCACGCCCACGTGATTAAATTGCCTTGATATAAAATACCTGCCTTCACAGGCTCTAACATGAAGGAGACCCCTCGCACTGTGGGAGAGGTCTATAGGACTCTGATTTATAAAGGAGCAAGAGTTCAAGGCAAGGAAAACCATTATCATTATTTTTCACAGGCTCTGGAGATCTAAACCGAATATAGAGGGCAGTGTGCTCAAAGGGAGGCACGCAGGGGAAATGCTGCTTGCTTTTTCTTTCCCCCACTGACTTTGGTCTGTAGATTCTGCTGAGAGCATGTCATAGGTAACAAACTCAAGTCTGTAAGGACTGTGAAGTGGTTTTCTTATTAAATGATGCATAGAGAGATTATCTGGTCTGTAGCCAGCGCACAAAAACTCCATCCGTGCAAGTTCCTGTTCCCGAGCAAAGCGTTAGGTCACGTGGGGAGTAATGAGGTTTTGGGAGCCTGGAGATGGGGATGGAGGGTGAGGAGCAAAATGCTGGTGGGGGCAGGACTGAAACTGCACCTTGTGCCTCTCTCTCTCCCCCTGCAAGCCTTAGGAAAAAAAAAAAAAACAGAGTAGTAATGTTATGCTATGCTGCCTTGTAGTCTCCATTACCTTTTATTCTGAAGAAATCCATTTGGGATAAGCAAGAAGGAGAAAAAAAAAAAAAAGAAATTTGTGGCTTTAATGTAACCCTCTGGAGGGTGGTGTTAGGAGGGCTCCAGAGCAAGCCAGGAGCACCAGTGGCCAAGGCTGGGACACGGCGAGCTTTCCCTGGCTCTGAAGGGGGTCTTGGGCTGAGCTATTGCACAGCTCTAATGCACCGAGAGCATCCACAGCCACAAATCGAGGGGGAAGGGGATTGCTCCTGCTGTTTCTTGACAGCCTCCATCTCTTGAGGATGGACTGAAAACCCTTATCTGCTGGGATGACAAAGGAGCATCTTCGGGTGGGGAGCCCCATGGGATTTTCTCAGTGCCTTTCACAGCAGAAGAGAAACTATATCATAGCAGAGCTGTTTCCAAATAACTTCTGTAGATAACGGAGGGCTTGCCATACTGCCCAAGACTGGTTCTTTAAAACAAAACAAATCACTTTGAGCATGGCAGTGAGTGAAATGTTACAGGATTTTCCTTTCTCTCACCACTGCCTAGGTGTCTTTCAAGGGATGGGGCCATTAAGAAATGCTACAACACATTTTTGTGAAGTTTCTCTATCTAAGCAATCCTGAGCTGTCACTGCAGGGTAGGAGTGACTGGGAACAAAATGACCCCAGACATGACTATGTCAGGTATCACCCCTCCTTCTCGGTTGAGGGAATTGTTTTCACAAAAGTTTATGTGACTAGTTTGTACTTTTACTGCAAACTTTCAAGCTGCCACCAGTACGTTCGATCCTGTAAAGAATGGAGTGTTCTGGCCCCCATCCAGAAAAACACTTAAGGCCATTGCAGAGTGTTTTGCTGGATCAGGTCCAGAGCGGAACAAGATGCATAGTAGGGGTTCAACAGTCGGGGCTTTCTCTCTTTTTTGGGGTGTTTATAAAGGAATCTCCCCATACCTGATTGTGGTGTGGGTAGGATGAAGCAAAGCAATAGTTAGACCCCCAAAAAGGAAGGTCAAAGCATGAACAGTTGTTGGTTGTTTTTTTTTTTGGTAGAAATCTAAAAAAAACCTCCATGAGAACTTTCTCCCCTTGATGGAGCAGTGATGGAGAAAACAGCAGGTAGATGTCATCCCAGGATTTCTCATTCAAAGCAGAGCTTTGCTGCACCAGGCGGTGCTTGTTTGAACGAATGATGGTTTTTCCCAGGCTACTTGTAAGTGATGTTTGTGGGTGAATAACTTGCGGTGAATAACTTTGTGATAATCTTGGAAAACGCCTAGAAATGTCTTGCAATTATCTTACCTATTTAGTGATACAAGTGAATTTGGAGTGATGTTTCAGGAAATAATGAATTGTCTGTACTTTGCACCAGAGCAGCCTGTCTGGGCCTTTTTGAGAAATGCTGGTTGGTTTTGTTAGGTTGGGTTGAAATGAAAAAAGAAGTGTGCTGCTTCTAGTTGACTAGATGGATTAGGTCAGAAATATGCTTGTAATGGGAAATAAAATCCAAATCAGTCCTCCAAGTCTCTTTTTAAATGAACACCATGGTATTTGAGGCTAGCAATGCTTTAGTCATGATGAATTCCCACAAAAAAAAAAAGGGAGAATTTAAAGAACAAATGGGAACGCAGAAAGAAATAAAATTAAACATCAGGTTATTGTATTTTACTTCATCAGTGTTAAACCAGCAGTTGTCAGATGGTTGTCCCTTCACGCCGGGATACCAGGCATATGCAACTGAGGCTTTGCCTTAGTAGGAAGGATGATGAGGGATTAGTGCTTAGATGTTGGAATAACTCTGGTAGGAGATGGATACCCTTTAGCTAAGGGAAGGGAGGGGGGGTTGCTGAGGCTGAATTTAACAAAACCAGACTTGCCCATAGACTTGCAAGCGCTCGCAGAGTGGATTTTTAATGCTGCAGGTGACATTGTTGCTGACTGAAGAATGTTCGTCAAATCAGAAAACTGCTGATAAGCCGCCTTGCCCAAAAAGGGATCTCACGAGCTTCTCCTGTAAATCTCTGCCTTTCGTTATACCCTGGGAGATGAGGCAGAGGACTTGTGACAGATATTATTTAGGTTTTTCTACAGTTTATTAGGGCAATCGAATGGAGCTCTAGAGAAAAAGAAAATCTCAAAACATCTCCTTTATGGTCTATCTGTTAAAAACTGAATGAAAGAATGAAAATAATTGAGCTTACACTTCCCTTTGAATATTTTGATACACCCCTGAAAATTGTGAGTATATTGAAACATGAGTATATTAACTGCTGTCACCCAAGTTCTCCTGGTAAGAACATTTTAACACTGAAATTATATTGTAAAGGAAGTGAAATGACATACTTTGAAATACGCTGAATGAGTTAATTTAAGACCAAATTTGTATGAGGCCTGCTGGAATTTTATAAAATCAGGCTTATTAAAGAATATATTGCCTCTGGTTTTGCTGAGGTTTTTCAAGCTGTTTTGGTTCATTTTCTGGAAGTTCTGTTCCTAAACCTAAAGGCTGGTTGAAATGAGTGAGAACATTATTGAAGTTTCCACTAATTCCATTTTTAAGCCAAATATTCGGGGTGTTGTTCCAGAAGAGCTTGATCATGGCTTACTTATCTGTGGATTTTGGCTGAATTTCTGGAACTAGATTTGGACTTAGGAGCTTCGGGACTTTCTTGCACAAGATTGCTCATTGCTGGGCTACAAAGTAATGTAATTTCTTTTTTTTTTTGCCCTATAAGAGAAAAGTATATTTAACAAAAGGATCACGTTAAGTAATAGGTAGGTCTATTCTTTCTCTTTCTACACATGTGGTTTTCTTTAATATTTCTACTTTGCATATAGCAAAGAGGTTTTTAAAGCACATAATATCATCCATAACTGGAACTCATTTTTTTTTTCCTCCTTTCATATTTCCTGGAAATTTTACTATTGTCTTTTTATTACACTACCATTAATAACTTCCTAGTACTACAGAAATAGTGCTTTTTACTATCCTCTTTCTTCATTTGATTTTGGATGGATTTAGTACTTCTTATATATTCTTTTTAGCATGTATCAAACATGAGCATTTCTTTTGCTAATGCTCTGATCGCTGAACCAAATACCAGACCGAAAGCTCTGATCGATGCTGTACACTTCACAAAGTTGCATATAGGGTCCCCAACAGACACGTATGACTCCTGGAGAGACCAGCTGAATGTTAAAATAGAGACTGAGGAGTAGCAGTGTGTCTTGCTATTTAATTGGGATGAGTGAAGAATATATTTTAGAAGACATTGCTGGGCAATATGCTTTGTTGTATGTTAGGGAATAATTAGAATGGGGGATCTGGGTAAGAAAGACTTTCTATGATCTAGACCTGAATAGTTTAGTTATGTGTCTTGAGCACTATAGAACCTTCAGAGCTGTGGAACAGTAAAGATAAAGGAAAAGATAAATTGAATTAATTTATTTTGAATTTATATACATGCCTCTGCCTGCATTAATATTAAGTTCCATCCAAAATCTAAATAGCAAGACTGCGATCTTAGAAGTTCTCTCAATAGCATCAGCAAATCATTCTTGTTTACCCTACATGCTAATAAAACAGGGACATGACACTCCTGAAAACAAGATTGCAAAATGCAGAAAATGTGGTCTGACATTTTTTTTCTCCCCAAAGGAGAGACTGCCACTAACTAAAGTATTTCTTATGAAAGCTCGATTGCTTAAGATGCAGAATATTAAGAGAGAAAAACACTTTAGGACACAGCCATGTCACCAGCTGTTACTCACCCTTAATGAAATTGTTAAGTGATATTCTTCATAAATAGGTCAGAGAAACTTTTGAATTGTGAAGAATGTTTTATCTCTTTCTTTGAAATGTTTGTATTAAATTTAGAACTGGTAATTCATTAAGCTCATTAGCTCTGACTAGGGGAGTAGAGCAATATCTGGGATATAGATTTCAAGGCTTAAAAATGTTAGTGCTTACAAATAAACATGAAAGCAATGTGTGGAGAAAAAAAATATGGGATCATAATATGTTTAACTGTTTTTTGAGCGTGGCCCTCTGGATTAATTAAGAACATTTTCTATATTCAGACACTTGAATATAAACAGAATACGTTATGACTTGTGGTTAACTCTGCTTTAATGGGGAAAAAGAGAATGCATTATGATGAACGCAGTGAGAACTAGTCAAGACTATATTTTGTTGTTTGCTTTTTGGCTGCAGTTAAAAGAGGAGATAATAACTGAATTTTGCAGAATCCTGACTCCAAATTAAATTATTATTGATTGGCATTGAATTTAAATGGTAAAAGTTTTAAATTAATATATATACGTACACACATACGCACCTACTTCTTGGTGACCTGTTCTTTGTTGCAGATTAGTAAGAAAGCAAAATGCTATTGAGCTCTGCCGAAGCCTTGATTTGTGATGAAAATTTTAATTAGTCTTAATAATTTCTGGTATTATACAATAATTTTCCAGAGTTAAATCACAGATGGTTACACTGGTTTTCTCCTAGAAGAGAGGGAACTGGAGGAAATCAAGGAATTCAGTCCTTGGGAACAATTGTAAAATCAGAGTCCAGTATTGCTGTAGCCTTCCAGTCATCTTAGAAATAACCTTTAAAGCGGTTTAAATGCACCAGATATATTATGTACTTATTCACAGTTGTTTTCTAGGTTCTCCATCGACTTGCTTTGTGGCCTTGAGGTTAGAATGAGCATTTTTTCCATTTCTGTAAAATGGATTTAAGAGCAAATAATGAGTTAAGCAATTTTTGAGATTCCTGATGGAAAAGTCATAATTTAAAATTATTATTATCCGTTGGTTAATTTTTAGGTAAATTTGCCAATGTGGCATCACAAAGAAACACATTTATCTCAGAGATGTTTAGAGTTTAGTAGCTCGACATTTCAAATACATGGGGCTCAGAGGAACACCAGTTTTACAGAAAAGCAGTACTGAAAGAAACCAGGTTCCCAAAACTCCATCCGATGTTTGTTGTGCATGCCCAGTGATTAAATTTGTTGGTCCACCTTTACCTGCATGTGTTTGAATCCTCTATGAATTTAAATCTTTGATTTTTTTTTCTTTTTTTTTTTTTTAAGGTAAACCGTCATAGAAGAAATCATTCCCAACATAACTTAACACTTGCAGACATCATTAGTACGCAGGACCACACGGTAAGCCATTGCTCTATAGAACTGATAAATCACTCCCATTATTTTAAATGTTTATAATGTAAATGTTGCATGTTTCAGTAAAGAATAAATACAGGAGGCTTTAGATGCCTCAAGACGTTAAGGGATTTGTTTGATTCATCAGTAAAATGAATAATTTTAGAAGGTACAAAGCAATTTATACAGCTTGTCTTTGCTGTTAATTTGGTTGTATCAGACTGAGGTTTCAACAGTATTAATACTTGTCCTGTCTTTGCCCATTTTAAGGTTTTTTTAATATTACTATCTATTTTTGTAAGTAAAAGTGATCACAAAATTAAAAAAAAAAATCCTTGACATTAAAAGAACCTAGGGGGAATGAGAATTGTAAAGGTTTTTCTATTAAAAGAAAATGAACATTTAAATACAGATTCATCAAAGAAATGTTGGTATCAGTGGTACTTTTAGCTACACAAACTTTTCAGGATTAGGTAGGTTCAGAAGCTTTGAATTCTTCTAACTTATAAAATTATAGAACCTATATGTGATATAGTGATATTTACTTTTCTGTATGGTTTCTAATACTATTAGCTCATAAAAGTTATATTATTTAGAAGCTCAAGTATTTAGACATACATATTTTTGTCTCTAATATTCTTCTAAAAAGCAAATAAAAAAAAAAAACAAACCAAATCAAAAAAACAACACACAACCCCACACAATAATTCCATTTTCTTCTTTATGTGCTAATTCTTCAGGGCATTTTGGGTCATTTTCTCAACCTTCCATATGTTGAAAAGGTGCAGGAAGGGCAGCTGCTTAACAACAGATGATGATATTTGTTGAGACAGAAACAACAGAGCATATCATTAGGATATATCTGGTATTATTTTTAATCCAATATCATCCATTTGCAGAAGTATTGTAAGTTGATCCTGAGCTGTCTTGGAAGTATTTCCTTGAAAACAAGTAAAACAGAAAAGGGGATATTAACAAATGTTAACCAAGGGGATATATGGCACCCCAAGAAGTTATAAAAATATTGGTGTCATCTCCAAATCTTTTTATTTGTCATTGTGATAAAATTGTTTTGTAGTTCCATAAATGCCCTTATACTAATTACGGAGAAAACTGCACATTATCAATTAATGAAGATCGTGTTAATTTTTTCTAAAGACAGCACCTGTACTAATTCAATTAAAGCAACACATATGAAAGTTACTTTGCTTGGCACTGAAAAGTCTCATATTAAACTAAGATCTTGTATTTTTCAGCTGTTTAATTTAAAACAATTGTCAGATTTGAGGTATGTAATTTAAAGCAGGATATTTTACACACCCAACATTTGTTAGTGGATTTGATATTCTCTAGCTCAAAAAAAAATATAATTCCCACTGACAGAAAAAGGGAAAATGCAACCCTTGTTTTTAAAAAAGGGGAAAAAGGAAGACCCAGGGAACTTCTGAGGGGAGGTACTCTTTAGCAGGGAGTGTATTGACAGGATGAAGTGTGATGGCTTTAACCTGAACAAGGGTAGATTTAGATGAGATATTAGGTAGAAATATTTTCCTGTGCGGGGGGTGAGGCAGTGTCCCAGGTTGCCCAGAGAAGCTGTGGATGCCCCATCCCTGGAGGGGTTCAAGGCCAGGCTGGATGAGGCTTTGGGCAACCTGGGCTAGTGGGAGGTGTCCCTGCCCATGGCAGTGGGGTGGCACTGGGTGGTCTTTAATGTACTTTCTAACCCAAACCATTCTGTCATTCTGTGATAAAGAAAATATGACTGACCAGAAACTTTCTTGTCTGGAAGCCCTTCCAGCTCCCCAGACTGTGATAATAGAGGTGATTCAGATCTGATGCTGAAAATCACATTTGCGTTTACTTTTGGATTGATTAAAAGAATAGTTTGGAAGGGTGGCTGGTAAGCTTTGAAAGCATAACATTGTGGGTCTGATTCAGAGAAGCAATCAACAGCTTGAATGGTTAACCAATGCTTCTCCCAATTTCTGTTTCCATATGGGTAGAAATATTACAAAGAATAACCTTTCTTATACGTTATTTGGCATCTCTGGCTCTGGACAAACACCAGAAGTTCTATGCTACAAAAATGAAAGGTTAGAAGGGAAAGAAAAAATATAGAAAGATGTAAAGTAAGTTTGATTTTTGAAAAAAAAAAAACAAACCCCAAAAAAAACCCCAAACCAAACAACTGTAGGTGGAAACGGGGATTAAGTCTTATTTTAGTTCTAATAATTCATCCATCCATCAATAGACAAATAGTGACATGATTCAGCAAAGTAATCCTCACATACATTCTCTCTGGGTTTTCTATGACAATGATATACATGACAAGAATTTGCATGAGATAAGTACAAATTATAGAAAATGCATGTCCTGATCCTCAGGTGGCTCATTTGAGCCACATAAATCATTGTCCACAGATGTACAGACCTTTTCATAGGTACAAACAGATATGTAAGCAGCATATATTTCATTGTATGCTGTATTCCAGCAACAAAAATCTAAGGAAACAGTTAATCATATTACACTGTTAATAAAATATTTTGTATAACCAAAATAACAGATATGTTTGATTTAAAAATCCTTATGTTGCATGTTAAAGCATGATTTATTGCTTTGCAGACTGCAAAATTCTATTGAAATTGTTACAAAATCACCTTGTGACACAATTTGCTATAAAGATCATATGGAGTTACAATATCCCAGCCAGACACTGGCTCAGTGTTTGAAAAGGAAAACAGACCCCCTCTGAATCACAATTTTGCTTCTTTTCCTATTAGTGACACATTCGGGATGTCCTTAGCTAATGAGATCTGAGATGGTAGGTCAATGTGTTTGGCTGAAGACCAGTTGTCTTGTTTTGCTTGGTTTTTAATTTTTAAATATAAATTTACATAGCCAAAAAAACCCCCAACCCTATCCCAAACTGTATATCACAGCTGTACAAGGGATGTCTGAGCAGACCATAGAGAACCAAGCATCAGCAAGGGCCTCTGGCTGAAGGAAGGTGTGTGCAGAGATACGGAGAAGCACTAATTAAGAGGGAGAAATAAATACAAAAGACCAAGCCCAGGACTTGCTTCTGATATCGCAAAACTCAAGTGGAACTTTGATATTCTGCAACCAGGGTTGCAGCCATGGGTAGACCAGCAGAGTCCTTGGCTTGTTTGGACACTGCAGAAAAGGGAGCAGGTTTCTGTACCAGCAGGGTATGGGATCCTCAATGATGATGTCGGGTTGCTAATATCACCTACTGCTTTGTATAGGTAACAGCTGAGGACTTTGCCTTTTAGGGTGTATTCTGGAAAATGCGCAACACAGCTGTCCTTCCTCTTCTTTATAATCCTAGTTTCGGATTGTGTGTTGAGAGTTGACAGAGATGCTCAGTTTGATTTTCTGCACCATGCTATGAGATAATTCAGTTCAGCGGGAAACTCGTCGACGAGTTCTCCCCACACATGGGTGCACACACTCCAGTGAAGCGCGACCTTTTCAGGGCTGCGAGGGGCGAGCACCTCAAATACCAGAGCTCATCCAAAAGACAACACCGCTTAAAAGTGTGACGCCTTGATTTAGTGCTGACTCAAAGCAAAATGTGGCACTTCTGAAGGCAATGCATCTTTTCCTGTTGCCCAGATATTTAAGTTTTGTCTCTTTAGAATTTAAGAAGCAAGAGTCTTTTACAGAGGTGTGGTGTGTCCCTCAGAGCTACCAATGGAACGTGGACTCCTGGAACTCAATATATGAAATTATACCTGGGCATTAATTTATTTGAAATATATTTTTAACTCATACTTATAGCTAGAAACTTTGATTACATTAAAATCATTTTTTTCTAAATCGATGAACAACATACTATTGCTGTTTTTTTGGTTTTTGAGGTTAATTCTATGTACTAGTTGACTTTAAATATTGTTTGCAAATTTTCAAAAGAACTGACTGTCTAAAAAAAATAAATAGGTGACCAAACTGATAAAATGTCCCCACATTAGATGAGTTTGGTGCAGACTCTTACACGTGTACTAAGCAGATTCCTTCAGCTGAATAAATGATATGGTTATGACTTTTTTTTTTTCCCTTGTAGGTAGTGGAGAAAGAAGGATATCTTCTAAAAGCTAAAATAGCCGATGGTGGAAAGAAATTAAGGTATTTTATGTGAATGCTACAGAACTTAGATTTAATATGGTTTGCTGTATTTGAATGCCTGTGAAGGAGTAGGAGCAATGTGACCAGCACTTTATGTTACCGATAAGTGAGAATAATCTGAAATATTATATTTTCTCCCTGGAGAAAGAAGACAGATAATAAGTTCTGATACCTATACAGTGCTGAACCATAAGAATCCTAGAAACTCTCATTGAAAAGGGAATTTGTAGCTCACTTAACCCAACCTCTCACTTGAAGTAAGAACAAAGCCAAGCCTGCTGCAACTGCTTACCATCAGAAACTGGCATTTTGGGAAAAGGCATTGAAGCCAGTAGTAGTCTGTTCTCCACTTTGGGCACTGTGCTCAGGCTGGGCATCACCTGTGAACACACCCAGACGAGGGAGTTTTACCTTCCCAGAGCATCGCGTGCCCTTAGCACAAAGCATTGCCACAGCTTGATGTTGCACACCAGCTCAGTGTGGGCAGAGAGAGGAGGCAGAGTAGCTTGGCCACTTGTATTTTTGAATAACCTTGAACAGCACTGTATTTTTAAATAAGCCTCAGAAATGGGGAGCAGCACTGAAGCTATAACGTGCTGCCATCAGGTGTTCGTTTGACAGAATGCAAATGCAGCCGCAGCGCTCCGGGTCCTTTGGCAGCCTCTACATTTTTTTAATTTTATTTTTTTTTTAAATCTGACAAATGACTTTATGGACAATCTGATAAAAATGTTGTCTGGTTTATACACTTTTTATCTCTAGGCCACAAAAGTAATGAAGTTTTGATTTTTAAAATGTCACCTTTTAAATGAAACAACTGTAGGTTAAAAGAACTGGGGAATTTAAATTAAGGGAAAAAAAGTCTTCTTGCCAATCATATGTGAAATTCAGTTGTATTCTCATAGCTTCTACTGTTCCTGTAGTCTCTTGCAAAAACATTACATTTTCTCATTCCTGATGGAATTAAAGCATTCTCCCCTTAAAACTTAGAATGAAACTTAGATAAAACAACTCACCTGATATAATTTAAGATACTCTTATCATTGAATTTTATTTTGTTGTTGTTGACTTCTTACTTCAAAACCATAAATAGGACTTTTTTTTTTTTTTAAATGGAGTCCAGGTTGAAATGAAATATTTTCAAATCTTGGTGCACTTCTTAGTGAGTTTGACCAGAAATTTGCATCTTTTAAGAAGACCAAACACAAGTCTGGAACCTCAAATCACAGTTACTGATTTGCATTTCTCAGACAGAAAAACCTGCCCCACAAAGAGCTGGAGCAAGCAGCAGTCTGGCTAGTAGAAGTGGCTAGGACACAGAAAAGTTCCTCTCCATAGCTGTTGTCAAGCATTTGGTGTGAGCTAGGTACTGAATCCTAAAATGTGTCCCAGGGGTTTTAATCCTTTGGTAATCCATAATTATACAGGATATCCAACTCGCAGGAAAAGCTGTTTAAACTGGCACCTAGTGTGCTTGGTCACTTACTCCCCTGTGCGCTTACATGACCTTTTTGAGTAGGAAAAAAGAAAAAGAAATTAATAGTAAAAAGAACTGAAGTTGTACTTTCCAATGCACAACTTGTATTCACAGCCTTGGTGATGATTCTCAGCTACAGCACTTGTTTCCTTAGGATACTTTAAAAAATCATGAACTGAGGTTGAAATGTTCTTTATGCCAGTCGGCAGCTATGACCATAGTTCACCATAGCTAGGGATACAGCTTTATAGTGGCAATAAATTTCACTGAAAATTTCAAAGTGACTTACAAACACTGTTATTTTGTGGGAAAATATTTGCCAGTGATGGTCGGGTACTTTTCTAAGACCCTGTTGCTTTTTTCTCTTTCTCAAAGTTTCTCTTTTTACTTTTTCCCCATTAACATGGTATAAAAAAATGCCATCCTATTTTCTTCAAACGTGTCCATCTCCTTCACAGAGCCTTTCTTTCACTGTTGCCTCCTGTTGGACGTATTTTAAGGATGATCATTTGATGGTGCTGAGAGAAATCCTGCCTGCACAGAAGCAGGTGCAAATTCCTCTGATAACGTTAGTGGCTTTAGGGTTTCGTCTGTAATATTGGTTATGCTCCTTAAACTGATGACTGAAGCGTATTGAATAGGAAAGATATTAATAGAAAAACTCTTGGTTGTTGTGCCTGATGTGCGGTTTGATGGGTTATTGGGTGCAGCAGAGCTTTGAGATGGATCTGGAGGTGAGCATCGCAAAGAAGACCAACAGGCTTTAAAACTCAACAAAACCACGTTTTGCTAGTATAAAAAAAATGGGTGTTTGAGTTACTTTGGACTACCTAAATAAAGAAAACTCAAAAGGACTAGAGAAGAGAGGGGAAAAAGGTTTCTAACAGCTCTTGTCTGAGCCCTTGGTGTCCTTACAGGCGGCTGCCCCCTTTTTAATGCACTACAACATCCATGTGAAATGGTCTGTTTCACAAGTATTTTCAAGTTTATTCTAAAATGTCCAGATTTGTGATTTGCATTCACATAAAGAAAACTGTGGGTTTATGAATGTTTTTGTAAATGTCAGTTGTTAAGACACTCAAATCGGAGGCTCAGATGTGAGATGTCTATATAAAACTGGTTTTCTATCATATCAAATCCATCTGTTTACTATTGTGGTGGTTTGAAAGATAACATTATATGTAATATGTATATATAATAGCATTTTTTTCTGAGTTGATTATTATGTTGTTCTGCATCACAGTACACCGTTTCATATATCTGTGGGTGTTTTGACTTCTCCCTGGCCCCAGCAGCTTGCTAGCTCTTTAGAGCTGTACCATGAACTACTGAACTTTAATGGTCATTGAAACCTCTCCCAGATATTGTTCTCATCTCTCCTGTAAATTTTTAATTTAGGGAAAAGAGAAAGGTCCCAAATACTTTCAAAATAGACCATATAGTCAGATCAAAATTACATTATCTGTTTGTTCTCAGTTCCATTTTAAAGTGCCAGTTACCAGAAGGTCACTGGCTATGGGAGTCCTCTCAGCATATGGGGACTTTAAGCATGTGTAAATAATCCCCTTATTTTCCTGTGGTTAAGGCACTTTGGTGGAAAAGGAGCACAGATAGTCTTTAAAACAGGAATGAGGAAAAAGGAGGACTTAAAGCTTTGTTGGGCTGCATTCAGGTATATATAGGATGGTGCAACTCCACCAATATTAGTGAAAGTGCATTGCAGATGTTGACTTTAGACTATTTTTGTAAATGACATAAAATAATTAAAAATCAAGTCTACAAATGGAGCATCTTTGACCTTTTGCTTGCATAATTTGCTAATTTTTTTTTTATTTATAAAATTTATTTATTTTAAGGAAAAACTGGTCCACGTCCTGGATTGTCCTCACTGGTCGGAAAATGGAATTCTACAAAGAATCCAAGCAGCCGGCGCTGGCCAACCTGGTAAGCAACCAACCATCCAATATACTCAGCTTCCTTGCAACTGTTATTTCAGTACATAAAGTTTGGTGTTTGTATTAGACAAATTCAGACTGAGCTGGCAACCTTCAAATATCTGAGACTAGGTGAAGGAAAAGGCCTTGATAAACTTTTAATCAGATGTGGTGCATGAGAAGAAATAGGACTTAGCATGTCCTTTATTAAGAGGTGCACTTTGAGAATAATTGCAAAGTGAGACAAATGGTGAGTCACTATCCAGTAATGTGAAGGTAACACTTTAAATTAAGGTGCCATTTATAACTGCTTTATTCTTATTTATGAAAATTATCACTAAATACAGCTACTTCCTCAAAGAATACGTTATAAAGTATGTTACAAAATGCATTAGTAATAAATGCTTAACAGATGATGCGATAAGAATCTGTTACAGAGGATATTGTGAGATGTAAATTGTATTAAACCATGTATGTGCATCTTTAATACATGAATTTAAGTTATCTACCATCCTATCAAGTGGCTTATACATTAATAAATAACAATAAATTATTTATAAATGGCACCTTAATATAGGGTGTTACCAAAGCAGAAAACATTATAAGTTAGCAAAGTGATTTTTTATCGTAGGGTAAATGTGACATCTACCATATCTCGCCAACCTTCCTGAATATTTTTATGACTCCGTCTAATGCAGCTAATGCAATTTCTGTAGCCTGTAGTTACTACAAAGTGAAATTTGCCGTACCTTTTTATTGTGCCCCAAGGAAAGACCACCCATCTTAGTCTTTGGCGATGTGACAGCTCCGTTGCGCAAGCAATAGCGGCGTGCATCCCTTCAGTGCTAGTTACTGCCGAGTTTGAGCCTACAAACCTGAACGTGGGCAACAAAAAGGGAATTCGGTAAATGTGTGACACGGTGGGCAGGGAAGGGACAGGTTTGACAAAGCCCCGTTGTGAAAGGTTCTCAAGGCCTGATCAAACCTAACAAATCTCATCGGCGTGATGGGTGGCCACAAAGGTGCTCTCTTTGGCAGGAGTCACAAACAATAAGTTATTTTTTTCTGTAGCAGGTGATGCAAACCTTTTCTTCTATATATTCTGGATCTATCAATGCCACCTGCCATAAAATCAGCTTTAAAGTACATCTTTTTATGCCCTGATTTTTTTGGAAAGGAGATGTGGGTCACAACAAAATAAAAATAGACGAAACAATAAAATAAAGGATGAAATGGGCTAATTTCTGCTCATGTTTGTGTCGGTACAGCTGGTAAATACTATACTTCAGAAGCCATTAATACAGTATCACTTGAATCAGTGTTTTTTTCATAATAATTTCTTCTCCTTAAAGTTGAATTAGACATTATTTAAAAAAAAAAAGTCCCATGTGAACATATTCCAACTGGTCTTACAATTTACTAGCTGTCTTGCACTTCTACCTGCTACCTCTTTTCTCTCTGTGCAAACACTCACCCAAGCCCCAGGAGACAAATTGACCAGCAGAAACTCAACACACAGGAGACTTGACTTTGCTCTGAGACTCCCCCACATGGTTAAAATTGCATTTTGCTCATTATGGGGGAAAAAAGTTAAAGTGGGGTTTTTGTATTCCACGCCAGATCTGAATGCTGGGGCTGTGAACTCAATGTTCACTAGGTGAGAAAAAGCTGTTAACGTTGAATTTTCTGTCTATTGCATATAACTTACATGCAATGTTAAAGAAACAAATTGGGTAAAACCTGAAAAAAACAAGGGATGTCAGTATTCAAAATCTTATAACTCAATTTCCTAACCCCAAATTTCACACATCAGAAAAACCTAAACCGGAATGTTGGTCTCATCCAGTAAAGCAAATGTAATCATAGAATCATGCTTATTTCCTTTGTAAACCATTTAACCAGATATAATTTTGATAGTGGAAATGAAATAATACAAAAAGGATTCATTAGAAAACATTTGTTTACTGTTTTCTCTTCTTTTCTAGCTGTAGTTTTACTTTGGAAGAAGGGGAGCTCAACCATTAATTAAATAGTGTAATACAAACAATGTTCACTCATGATAGTATGACTTACAACAAAACATTTTTATTGGTAGCAAGAAAACGATGTGACTTAACAAAAAGATTTATGTACCTTTGTATTATAAAGATATTAATTCATTAATTATTAAAAACTGTACCTGAAGTGAAAATTTAGAATAAGACAGCATCATTAGAAGAGGAATGGTATTTCACAGCAAAGGCAACAGGAGAGAGGGGAACGAGAGCACATTCTAATCATACCTCGTCTTCTGATAGCATAACATTTAGAGGTGATTTTAAATTATATTTACCAAAATATTTAATAATATTCTAATGCAAAGAACTAGTAATAGCTAAAGGGAGTTTCTGTTGTTCCTTTGTAGAGTTGTAGATGTAGGATCCGCTATAACAACTTTCCTACTGATTTGCATGGAGAAAACTAGGACCCATGGCTTGCTGGTGACAGTGTCTGGTATTATTAGTAGTAATAGTTAGAGCGCAGCAATTAAAGCACACAGAGGAGAGATTCAGAAAATGAGCTTGTTTACAAATATTACTGAAAAGGAAAGTTTGCATCTCATGTAGCTAAATCATCTTTTGCTGCTGCCTTGATCATTAGTGGTCATGCCTTTGATACCCTTTTTTTTTTTAATATCCGTATAAATATAACTTGCTTTTTATTTTAAATTAAGGACGTTGTGATCTAGCTGGATGGCAGCTCTGTTCTTCCTTACCAGCATTAAATTCTATTATCTGTTGGTCTGTTTGACCAAGAAAAAGCAGCCTGTTTATTCCCTGAGATACTTTATTCAACAGAGGTTATTTTAACCTCAGGTTATTAGCCCATCTGCAAAGTAATTTAGTGAGTGAAAATGCTGCTGAAATCCATATTCATGTTTAGGAAGATTTCATTGCAGCAGACACTTGTATCAATTTCCAGCGTAACCCCCTCCAACAACATTGATCTAACATAATTGCTCTGACTGCAAGACACAAAGCAAGGACGCGGAGCGCTCGGGCTTTCCCAGTAACCTTAACTTATTCTCTTGCAGAGTCTCCGGGTCATGTGTAAACTGGAAAGCGAACTCTATGTAACAGGACTATGTTTAGGCCAGAATTAATTTTAAAGCAAATATCCCTATGGATTTAAGAAGGGCTCCTCATTGCATGGAACTCTTGCGGTGCAGAAGAAGGGATGATGGGCATGGTGGGCAGACTTTCAGGCTTGATGGATCTGAATGGCTTCACAAATAGTTTTCATCAGAGGCTTCCTATATTATGCCAGACCCCTAAGTCTCATATAGAGATTTTGTGTCCTGTTGTGGGCAGAATTGCTCAATTCTCACAGAATCATAGGATCACAGAACTGTTTGGGATGGAAGAGACCTTGGAGATCATGGAGTTCCAACCCCCTGCCATGGGCAGGGACACCTCCCACTAGCCCAGGTTGCTCAAAGCCTCATCCAGCCTGGCCTTGTAATATTTTCCAAAAGAGAGGGATTCCAGTTGATCGCTGTATATAGCAGAAGAGTGTTCATCTTTCCAACACTCTGAGGTTTCATTCCATCACTTCTGGAAAGGGAGATGCATGTACTTGCACTTTTCTTCTGCTTGTTGCAAAATCAAAGCTGTAAGTCAACTCTAAATTACTACAACAAAATTAAACTGTGAGTGCACTGAGTGAACAGTTTTATACAATCACAGAAATTAGGGGTGGTAAAATCCTATAGAGTTCACAATTCCATCTTCTGGGAAAACTTCCCTGGGCTTTCCATCGTTTTTTCACTTGACTGTGTAATACCATGGTAGTTTTCCTGAGGAAAATATTCTGCAGCCCAGTATTCTTCACTATCAAGAAACTATTTCCTACTTGTTTGTCTATGCTTTAATCTCTTCTTTTTATCTCATCATGTGTTTCCAAAATTTCTAGACTTTTTCCATTGGTGGAATAAAGCTGCCCTTCTTTGTTAAAGTATTTTCAGACTCAAACTATCCTTTTGGGCAATTTTTCCTCAAAGAAAGCAAGATGCCCCACTTTGGCAAGGCTGTGTAGTGTCTTCACGATGGGTTACAGGGCTGCCTGCTCTGTGCAAGTGCAGATCTGGTCCTTGCATGGAGTCATAGGGAGAAAACTTCCCTGTGGTTTCTCCTGGCCAAGGAGAGTGACCTAGTCGAAGGAGACACCATAACCCTACTTTTAAAAGTATATTACTGGAATACTGAAAGTTCATTTTTTTTATCTTTGAATATTTTTTTGTGCTAATAAGTTGGGTTTAAATTTCACAACACCTTCGTAAAATCAAGTACCAACAGTGCAGTTTTGATCTATTATTGAAATTCAGAAAAGTTCAGCTCTTGTCAGAGGCCAAGCAGGAAGTTTGAGGCAGAGGTGGAAAAGAAAATCCAAACCCTGCTCATACAGAGTTTTAGCCACAAGAACATCCTTCTGGTTTGAATAGCATATTTTTTCTCTACTTAAAAAAATTAAAAACTGAAAAAAAGAACAGAGACACACAGGACTGTCAGTGTCAGAGGAGCTGAACCATGGTGGCTTTATGGTTTGGCAAATGGAGAACATAATTATAACTCCAGTACCGAAAAATGCCAAAGATTCTGGATGCAAATGACCTGACCAGGATTTTTTACTCTGCTGCTTTTAACCTAAATAGGTCCTTTTCTGCCCATCTCAAAAGCACCCTGGAGAACACACATTTTTTTTTGGTCTTTAAAAACAACATCAGAGAAATTCAGTGAGCAATCTTGGGAAAGTTGATTATGTGGTTGATGCTGGACTGGCCACTGTTAACTTCTATTAAGTCTGTTTTCTTTGTCACCGATATGATTTTTTTAAGGTGAAATGGCTTAAGAACAACAGAGCAAAAAAAGATACATCAAGCTGATTAATTCTGTTATGTGGATATTACTCCATATCTTACCCAAAAGGAACTTACTGTGCTTTATACCATTAACAGGAGTATTTTTATTGTTGTTGGGATGTGCAGTAACCTAATCTACAAAAGCTATTCTAAACTACATGGGCTTTGCCAGAACTGCTGCACAGGCGGAGTCCCTGGAGAAGGAGCTTAGATGGCAAATGAGGATTATTGTGTTTTACACCAACTCCCAGCAACGTAAATGATACAGGCAAACAAATCTGCTCTTTGAATTATTTTGCATCCATACGGAGGAGCTGGGAAGGCAGAGCTGTGTCACTCTGGGATGCACAGATGACATTGCGAAGTAGCAAACTGTGTGGAGCTACTCTGGTGTTGAGCTCTCTTTCTGTGTGTCATACATGCCCTCAAAGCTTTTTTTTTTTATTTTTTTTTTGAACTAGAAATGCTAATTTGTTTGGAGAAAGGAGATAGCTTGTCTTGCAGATACGATGTATGTGCTTGTCTAATTTCTGTCCTTTCCAGCTGCATCAATTTAAATTTGCATTTGGAAACCCCACAAACCTTTACCTTGAAACCCAATGGCTTTTTGAGAGGTTTTGCAAAGTAAGAATTTAAAATAGATGGTCAATGTGGTTCCATTTATGTTTTGATCTGTTGTATGTTATATTAGACTGTTTTTAAATTTATGTATCTAGTATAAGAACCTTATTTCTGAGTTAAGACACTTCAGGAATGGTTATTTAATAATAGCAGGGAATAACAAACTCTCTTTGGTAATACCAGCATCAGTGCTACAAAGATCTGTCACTTGAACCTGATCTTTTCTTGTTTTATCTGATAACTGTCCCCATTTATGAAAAGTCAGGCCATATTCATGGTGATTTTTTTTTTTTCTTTCCAGAAACCAGGATATAAACCTGAGTGTGTGGATTTGTGTGGTGCTCGCATTGAGTGGACCTCGGAGAAATCCAGCAGAAAGAACGTCTTTCAGGTAAGAGGCAGTGCATGCATTTCATTGCTCATCTGAGTATGAACTCTCTGAAGTTAAGAGGTAGGTTTTATTTTTTTTCCTTGGTTTTAATAACTGGAGAATGATTTAATACAGCTTTTTTCTTACCAATACCGGAGTGTAACATTTTATCAAGCATCAGTTTACTATTTTTCTAAGAGAAGGATTTCTGATGACTGAGTCTCCTAAACACTTGAGAACCTGTTGATTTATTGATTAATGCTCTGTATTCAATTTGTTTTTAAAACTTAGTAGGTAATTGCTTTGGGTTCAGGCCTAGAATCTTGACCTAAAGGACTTCCATAAACACAACTTCTTCAAACTGCTTATATAAGCATTGCTCCAACACAGTGCGGTTACTCTGTTTATTTTTATTGCTGTTCAGGGTCCTCAGACGGTGATGACCCAGGTTCATTTCTAGAAGGGGAGGGGAGGTTTTTAAAAGCTCGCCTCTGTCAGGGCCAGCATAGAAGGACATGTATTTCTCATAGGACTATTCTTCATTGATGGAAAAGAATATTATTTAATTACTTCCATCTAAATCCTATTGAATTGAAAGGGAGGATCAAGGCCCAAGAAGATGAAAGGATGAGAAAAACGTTACTGCCCGGTTAACATTCCAAAATCTAGGGGCTAAAATGGTTTATTGCAACATCTTCAGGTTTTGGACATAATCCAGCTCCCATGGATATCAGTAGAAAGGTTTTTTTGGGTGGTTTTTTTTTGTTTGTTTGTTTCAGTAAAGTTGCATCAAGCCACACCAAAATATTATTCTTTATGAACCAAATTGTTTCCCAGAGTTCTAACATTAAGATTTTTTAACAATGCAAACAAAATGAGGAGAGATGAGAAGGGAACATGTCAGGGTCAAGGTACTGTTAGTTACCAGACAGTTCTTTGGCATCATCACCAATGTAAAATGCTGGAGGAACCAACCGTGCTTGAGTCTGGGGTTTGAGAAAAAAACTCACCACAGACAAAAAAATCCCCTAAGGGACTGCACATGGCTTCTGGAAAATAAACTTCTTTGGGTCAACTGGGTGTTAGAGACATTTTTTAAGGTTTGTTTTTCTAGACATCTTTAAAAGAGGGTGCAATATTTAGGAATATCCCTCTTCTTCAAGACAGTGAGACTTACGCTTCTATACCCCCCGCATACTTCAGGTTGCCTTGAGAAAACACTTGGAGCTTTGTCATCTCCTAGGTATTTTTAGAATAAATATTTTGGTTTTGCTGTCAATCTTCAGCTTTTTCACTTGGGAAGTGATTAAGTATAACCTTAGCCTTCACTCCTGCAACCCCCTGAGCACTCTGACACGTCTTCTGAGCTTCTAGGGTTTATTTCTCATTTTGCAGTAAGCAAAATTTCTGTTTGGAAACGCATATTGGAGTGGTGATTCATTGAAGCTAATACATTTCCGATGTAAAGACAAATGAAGCTCTGTTATTGCTTTACCCAACTGGTTGTACAAAGACGTTGCGATGCATTTTCTTCTCACTTCTGTTGGTGTGAGGTGTAACTCCGCTGAATCAGAATAATGTGAGAAAGAAAACTCATGCACTACTGTTTGAACCCATTAAAACGTGTCTTCATCAAGCCAATAAGTGAGTGGGAGAGGCATTAAGAAGTAAAAGCATGGGAGGAAGGACATATGTTAAGACATATTTTGAAAAGGGATGGAGCATTGTTTAGACAGAGAGCTACAAGAAGATTGTGCCAGATGGTAAGAGCGAAAGAGGAGAAGGCTTTGGCATCAGTAGTGGTGACATTTTGGGAAGGGAAAGGACTGAACGAGACTGGTGTTACATGAGCAGATAGAGTGGGAAGGGGACTAGAGAGAGGGAGAGAAGATTTATGAGATAGTCTGGAGGGAATCCAAGGCGAGTTGGAAAGCGGAGAGGTCAGTTTGTACCTGGATACTGAATATTTCAGGAAACACTTCTGATGCTCTACTTATCCCTAGTGGGTGGGAATAAGATTGATAATATATGTCTACTTATTAATAGATTTGTTGAAATGAAAAAAATGGGTGATTTTTAAATTATTTTTGGCGACCTAAATATAGATGCCTTGCGTTGCCATTTGATTAAACACATTAGCTGCCTCACTCTGCAATGATCAGAATTAAGTATGATTGTATCTTCAAAGCATGGCAACAAAGCAGAGTTGGTGGGTTTTTGTTTCATTACTGCCTGAATAATAAAACATTCCTTTCTGATTCAAACAGAGCAATGGTTGCTTTCCGCTAATGTGTTGTA
>VZTO01018052.1:178826-220718 GCA_013400615.1 Syrrhaptes paradoxus
ATTTAAGGAAACACTTCTGATGCTATAATTATACCAAGTGGGTGAGAACAAGATTAATAATATATATCTATTTATTAATAGATTTGTTAAAAAAAAAAAAAAATGGGTGATTTTTAAATTATTTTTGGTGACCTAAATATAGATGCCTTGCGTTGCCATTTGATTAAACACATTAGCTGCCTCGCTCTGCAATGATCAGAATTAAGTATGATTGTATCTTCAAAGCATGGCAACAAAGCAGAGTTGGTGGGTTTTTGTTTCATTACTGCCTGAATAATAAAACATTCCTTTCTGATTCAAACAGAGCAATGGTTGCTTTCCGCTAATGTGTTGTACCAGGAGTAGATGCAGAATTTTGAGTTTGATTTAGCCTGGATGCTCAATTTGAGTTCATGAATTATAGATTAGAAACAGCAAATGACTATTGAGATTTTGGTTTGAAGAAAAAGAAGGAAATCTTGAATTTAAAATCTAAGCATATGATAGTTAATGGATGGTAACAAGAAGATGGAGTATAGGAGTATCATAAAGAAAATTAATTGGAAACATGATCGATGCAGGGGAAAAAAAAAAGAAGAAAGTGCAAGTAAATGATATTCAGGCAGGAAGATTTGGGTTTCTGGTCTTGATCATGAGGTTTTCAGCAGTGTTACTCCACTCATTTTGATTGAGCTACTCCCTGTTTAACAGGATAAGTCTGATCTGTCTCTCACACTGTCCAATTTGTGCATGCAACCTATTTCTAGGGTGGGTTTTTTCCCAAGTTTTCCAGAATAGTAATTCAAAATATGCACGTCTTCTAAACTGTAACCTTCTGATTTTCTTTCATTTCTTTTACTGATGATAAAGCTAGCACCAAGGCAAAGAACTGGTTAGAAACAGCTCCACGTGATGTGGGGAAACGTAGCAATCTGCAGTGAGATACGGTGCTGTTTGTTCTCGCTGCCTGAATGACGCGATACACTAGGTCTTCATCAGAGGGGTGGTGAATAAAAGAAGATTTATGTTCAAATCGCATGCTTTAAATATTTCTACTAAGTGCTAGTTTGCTCTTTGGTGTTTAGCCTGAAATTTAAAGCACTGAGGATTAAAAGGATTACAACATAATCTTAAATAATCCTAAGTGTCATTTACAGAGAGATGGTTGTAATAACTAAATAAAACCATGTTAAGGGATGGCAGTGTTGTCAGTCAGCAGCTGGAACAGAAACAGCGCCTATGTCACTCTGTCATTCTCCTCTTTCTTTTATTTGGCTTAGTTTTACGTTGGGTAGGTGCAATTTGATGCTGGTTATCAAAAAAGAAAAGACCATGATGAGCTGTTTTGCAGTCAGTGCTAATACGGATGCTGAGGCATCGGTAACTAGGTTAGTTTGCAGATTTTTCTCAACAAGCAATGTCTTTTGCTTCTAGTGAACTTTTCAACTGGAGTTTATCCTTTCCCCTGCTTTATTCATCCCCTACTCTAAGTCAAGTCGTCCTTCTCATTTCAAATTCAGCCCAGACATCGTGGAAGATGTGCTCTTGACCTCTGGCTTCATAATTCTAGAGCTTCATTAGCACAAAGTCTTGTGGCTGTAGACTATTTCCTTGAAGAGGTTTTGGAAGATTTCTCTCAGATGATTCAAAAAAGAAAAGGAAAAATGAAAGAGAGGTGAAGATTGCAAGAAAGGGTCACGAGTAGAATACTTATGAATTGGTGAAGCTGCTTTGTTCTCTTAATAGCACTATTCATTTAACTAACAGACATTTTTTACTTTCTTTAGTAATATTTTTTTCCCTGTTTTTACCAAGTTCATTTTTTTAGGAAGGTTTCATATGCAGAATTTCTGGAGTTCAGTGCCCCAGTTCTTGCCACAGATCCGGTGTGATATTCGTTTTTGCTTCAACACACTGCAGCTGTAAGGGGTTATACAGTCATACGCAACTAAGAACTGCAAGTATATTTTACAAATAGGGTAATCTGTATAAGACATCCAGTATTTCAACAGTGAGACAGCTGAAAGTACAACTGTACCTATGTGTAATATCAAAGAATTTATCTCACAGCTGTTTCATATATAATAACGTTTATGGGGTTGATCTGGGGGAACTCCCTTGTCCGTGAAGCTCTCCAGCTTTGTCCAAGAGCATAATCTGAATGATAAGCTATTTTGTTCTACATAATGCAGGATCAGTGTAGTATCTGGATGTCTCCCAGAAATGTTTAAGTCACTGCCTTTTGCCATGGGAAGGATCATTTTCTTTTCCGTGATCTCTCTAGAGAAGCATTGAGAGTGCGATGTGGAGGGGCTTGGGTTGGGACTGGTATTTGGATTTCTTTGAATGTTTTTAAGAGTAAATGCTGTAGAGAGGAGGCAAATTTAAGAAAGACACCTTGCTTTCAGTTAGATGTGAAGCTTCTGGTGGTTCTTATCTGCAGTTGGAACATGTTCCTTATCCCAAACCTGCCCCAGAGATAATGCTGTTCACTGAGCCAGGCAACACCCTTACCTGCAGCCCCTACGAGGCACACAGTAGCCCTTGCTGGCTTTGCATTAGATGTGCATTAGGTGGACCTCTTGTGATTTTAAAACACCTCTACAGCATTTTGTCCACTTCTGGAAGTTACTGCGGTGATTGTGGTTTAATTTCTGTCCTGGGGACCTGAATATATGTATTATTGTCTAATGAAAAGACCTAACCACATTACAGAGTTATTAGATGGTGTCAGGAAGAGGTTCTTTAAATAATAGATTTATAATTAGTTTAAAAGAAAGCAAAAGAAATGGACTTAACCGTCATCTTAGACACGTTCAAGTGTACATTGTTATGTAAGAAGTACTCTGTTTTTACTGATGTAAGTGGGAGATTTTGAACACAACAATGTGGAATGGTCTCTGCAACATGTTTCTATTTCTCTCTTCTAACTGTCTTGTTAGTCACCTTAGCAGCAAAGCCTATGCCGAAATATTCAGTAAACCCTCGCAGAAATATGCAGAACATCTTCTGACCTCTCTATATATCAGCTATTTTCTTTGTAACCTAAATGCAAGAAGACCTGTGAATATTTTTTTTTCTTGAATTTAGTTGTCTTTATTCTTTTTTTTGTTTGTTTTTTTTTTTTTTTNTTTAATTATGAAAGTCACTAAATACTTACTGTATTTGTCAGAAAAGCATAGAGAATGCAAAGTCAGAGATACGGACAGTGGACATTAAATGTACAGCATTTAATCTGACTTCAGGGTTCTGGAAACTGACTCTTATTCTACTTTTATGATAGTGTAGCTCTGTGGACATTTTTGGAATAATTTCTGATTTGCATCTGTTGAAAAATAGGCTCTTTGTTAATTTCTCTATTATATTTTAATTTCCTTTAAGCCACAAGCTACTAATGAAACCGTGCTTTCTTTAATTCACTCTCTTACCGAGCCTCCAGGTTTTCCGAGGTGTCAAGCAGTTCAGATCACAACCTTTGCTTTTGGAATCTGCTGTTACACAGTGCTCTGAGCATGCAAAACTGGGGAGGATCTTATCACGGAACCAAAGAATGGTTTGGGTTGCAAAGGACCTTAAAGATCATCTAGTCCAACCCCTGCCACGGGCAGGGACACCTCCCACTAGCCCAGGTTGCCCAAAGCCTCATCCAGCCTGGCCTTGAACCCCTCCAGGGATGGGGCATCCACAGCTTCTCTGGGCAACCTGGGCCACTGCCTCACCACCCACACAGGAAAACATTTCTTCCTAGTATCTCATCTAATCTGCTCTCTTTCAGCTTAAAATTGTTACCCCTCGTCCTATCACTGCACTCCGTGATAAAGGGTGCCTCCCCAAGGAATGGCAGTAGAGCTGTGTTTTCATTGTGTATCTGGATGACAAATTTTTACTGTTGATTACAAAAGAAAAGTAAGAGAGAGAGAGTACATAGTGTAAGACAAAAAAATCCTAGACTGTCGGGAAAGTTTTGCGCAGAAAATAGAAAATTGCACACAGTATGGGTTCTAAATTTTCTGCAAATGAGAAATAACTTTGCCTTCTAAAGACTTTAACGTGATATTTTAAGGTGATGAGAGGTATTTAGAGATGCTTGGTAATTTTATTTTTGTGTGTGTGTGTGTGAAAAGGGCAGATTTCATTGTAATAACCTCACCTGAGTTGACAGTAGCTGCTCCTAGGTAGAAGCAGTAGTTGAGAAGGAGGATGATCCTCAGCTAGTCCAGAATAAGCAGGATCCTGATAACTGGGGCACTCCTATAAGCTATGGGATATACAGTTTCACCCTCGTTTCAGAAGTGCCAGGTGAGCAATGGTCAGGATTTAACCATCCTGGGCAAATGAGCATGTTTGCCTTCTCTCAGCAGTGTTTCCCTCTTGGATTTGGTGTTCCTCACATTAACCTGAAGAGAGAATATTGAGAGTGAAATGAAATCCAGGTTGCTTTGTAAACACCACCACAAAAATGCTTGATGAGATCCAAGTTTTAAGAAATGCCAGGTAGTAAAGCCACTTTCCACCAAAAAAAAGAAAACGGGGAGAGGGCTGTATTTCATTACCCCGTGATAGAAGCAGTGACAGCAAAGCTTTACACCCAACGACAAGAACATATGATCTGTGTGGTCTTGGATTTCATATGTTTGAAAACAGTGACACCTTACAGAAAATGACTTGTAGACATTCTTTTTTACAATATGTACCAAAGCATTTGTACTTAGGTTCAAACTATACACAGTTTGAAAACTGGCAAGGTTTCATCAGGAGGACACTGACAGCAGTGTGTATTTAAAGTGTTTGGGAAACTGTGTCTTCAACACCTCTAACAGAATTTCAAGGAACCTCCTAGATGTTCAACCTTTAGGATACCATGTCGAGAGTTTCAAGGAACAGCAACTTTATTCATAAAAGTGACAAACTGAGCAGTTAAGGTAGAGCTGCCGCCAAGTTATAGTTAATGGATTTATCTTTCTGTGGTTCCTGTGTCTGCTTTGGGGTAAGACAAAACTCAGTACTGTCAGCAAGGGCCTCGTGTATTTTGTGGCTACAAGTTTAGGATGGCTGTTTCTTTTTTTTTAATTAAAATCCTAGTCACCATTTTACTGATAATGTGAAAAAGTTATTAATTTTCAGAAACAGTGAAGTCTGCTCCTGATAAGGAACTTTTTGTCATTCCTAGCTACTTGAAGGAAGAATCAAAATTCTCAACAAAACTTTGGCCTTTTTCCAAAGGCTTGGAAGTCTGGAAGGAGGAGGAGCTGCTATGGGCACAGTGCGGTGGGGATGCTGGCTGCAGCGCTGCAGATCCCCTCCGCTGTGGTACTCACTGCAGCCCATGAAACATCACAGCTCCTATAGCACACCAGAGCTTGGGCTCTTACTAAAACCCAGACAACTCCAAAATCATATTTCTGTAAAGAAAATCAGCCTGATTGAGAAACCATATTCTCCAAATGTGACATGATGTGTACATAGATGTCTGTCTGCTAAAAATGATTATTATAATAGCTCACTGCACTTTTTTTAAGAGCCCATCACTTGACGGATGTAAGCGCTGATATGTGAGTGACTGTGATAGGTATGAGTGTCTGTGTATGCTCATACACACGTGCTTCTTAAGAAATTATCTGAATCACTTAGCTTTTGACAGCTATGCTGCAGCTTTCAGAAGTGCAGATGTTATTTGTCCATCAGAAGAGAAAATATTTATTGCCAGCCATAGGCATTTTCTGCATTACTAAAATAAAACGTAACAGCAGTTAATGCTTAATGTGCATGGGAAATAATTTTGGCAGAAGCACGGCTGATCATAAGGGTCTGGACAAACACGCGAGTGCACAAGAAGCACCTTGGATAACGCTGAACCTTATGAAAAAGCAATCCGGACAGTTTACCTATAGGCAAAGCGCGACAGCAGAGCTGCTTATTTTTCTGTCGTTTTTCAGCTGAATTCACGGAGGGCTGGGTTGGTTGGGTTTGGGTTTTTTTGGTGTGGGGTTTTTTGAAGCTTTATTTAATTTTATTTTTTTTTTTAAATGAAGAAACAAGTGGCGTTTGGCGTCTCGCATACGAAATGGCAGTGGGCTGTGCAGCCTCTTGCTGCATTATTCATAAACATATTGCTGCCATCTCGTGGGCAGCGCATGAGCCGGCGCAGGCAGCCTTGCGGGCAGCGAACAAGCCCAAAAGGCTGTCCTGGCTCTGGGCAGTGCCACCAAGGTTGTCCCTTTTCCTGGGGACAGCTAGCTCTGCAGAGGAAAGGGTGCAGGTCACTTGGCACCCACTGTCGTGGCAGGGTGCATTTAAAAAAATAAAAAAGGTTAAAAAAACATCTTTTGGCAAAAATTGGTGCTTGAGTGAAGAGTTCATACTATTCAGATTTATTTGAGCTGGTTGCTAAATGAGGTAATGTCTGCTTTTAGGAAGGAAAAGTGCTGCCGTAAACTTGTGTTCTCTAAATTATGCATGCTGTAGTAGTTTTTAGGTTTGAAAATGGTGATTATCTGCTGATCAGCAGGGCTGATAGGGAAAGGTAAATAGCATCTGGAGATAAAGCGCATAATGAGAATTATCGCTACAAATATCCAGTTTGGTGAACTTGATAAAGCCTAAGGTGCTCTGATGTGAGGCCTTTGGTGATGTGTTTTGTGTACTCATAAAATGGGTAAAATAGTATTTTCACAGTGCAGAAATGTGAAAAGAGCCTGGCTTTCCTGATTCTTTAGTATTGTTAAGGTTTTGTGAATCTCCTGAGTGCAAACAGCTAAATTAATTTAAAAGCATTATGATTTTTTTCAGCCTTCTTAATGTAAGCTAATAGTAAAAAAAAAAAAAAATCTTGATATGTGCCCAAATATTGCACACGTTCCTTTAATTTATCAAACTCTTGGGGAAAAAAAAAAATCCTAAATGAACTCACTTAGAGGTAATCAAATCTGACTTGTTTACGTTTGGTGCTGGTATTTCTGTATTCAGCCGCTACATTTTTTTAAATCTTGGCGAAGTTCCTTTACTCCATTTTTTTTGTGTGTGTTTCTCTTTAATGAGTGAGGCAGATATTTCAAGTTGGAGCCTTGGCTGTCCTCTCTCGGAAAGGCAGCACCTCGTATTTGTGTACAGAGGGGTGCCAGACGAGGTGGTGGGGATTCACATTTTTCTGTTAGGAGTGATTCCTACCCGCTGACATTCTTTGGGTGAGAAGGATGGGTTGGGATGTTTCAAGGTGTTAAATGGACAATGGCAGGCAATCTGAATGCAAGGGGAGAAATGCAAATAGTGTCCTGCCTTCTCTTTTAGATAATCTGCCTCTTGGTTTTCAGCTGAGCAGTGATTCATGGACCACTAATGGGATGGGGAGACTTTTTGAAATGGTAATACAAGCCCTAGTCAGCCTGAGAAGACATTTAAGGTAGTTCCCAGATGGTACAAATGAAAAGAAGAACGTTTTCTACAGGGGGCCCTGGCTTTTCAGACCTCCTCCTCAAGTTTATTGATCTTGAGGATGCACGTTCAATTGAACCTATTTATAGAGTATGTTTATATAGATTATGAGAGTTGTTAAACACTTGAGTTTGAATTTAGGGGCTAGATTGCTTGAATTCTGATGTGGTAGGGTTTTTTTTTAATTTTAGTTTGGTTGGGTTTTTTTGCTTTTCCCTTTCATTGCCATCTCTGTGATTTGGGGTGAATAAATTCCTAGGAATTTCGTGTAAGTACATCTGCAACTGCATCTGCAAAACAGGATGATCCAAGAAGCTTAGAAAATATTTTATTTGGCAAACAAAGCTGCAAGGAAATGTGGCTTGCTTACCATTTCGTCTAAAAATAGACTATCCAACTTAAATTGTCAGGTGATTTTAACACTTACACAGCACTTGAGTAACCCTCCCTTAGTTTTGTTCTTCTGATCATAGGCATGATTGTTACAAATGCATTATTGTTTAAAACTTTGACATACTTGAAACCTAGAATATATTTTGCCTCAAGCCCTCAAGTGAGAGTTTGCAGGTAAAATTTTACAGGCTGAGCTTTAGACTAGTTTTCTGGGATGGAAAGTGTGCATTTGTAGAAGCGAATGTTTGTCTGAAAGCCCATTTTAATTTCTGAAAATGGGAACAAATTACTAAGATTCTCTGAAGTAATAGAATTATTATTATTTTCTATTATTTGTACATAGTCATCACTAGGTGGAGGCATACTTTACATATTCTATTGAACATGTCATCTGTTATGGACTGAGATGAATTGCAGTGATACTGCAGAGTTCAGTGAATGATTCACTTTTTAACCTGAGCTGTTGGAGAAACCTGTTATCACCAAACGCCCAACTCTCAGGACAGATTAAGCAGACTTGTGCTTCATCCCCTTCTACTACCGAAAAACAATGAAAAATGGATATTTTGAAATTAGGGGCTGTACAAAGATCTTTTGGATTAATTCAGAAACATTGTTCATGTATGAGAAAATTAAAAGGAGGCACAAAGCAGGTGTCATGGAGCAAGAGATTGAAATAACCAACATTTACCTGTTTCAATACCCCATCCTGCAGTACTTAAATCAATGTAGGATGGATTGACTGGGGTTTTTTTACTTCTCTTTTTACTTCTGATAGAAAAATCCACTCACAACCCATTCAGATTTTCCCATGGTATGGGACTGCCTGATTTAGATTGTACAGGTGAGATTGTCATTGGGGGTAACGAGACCTACCCCTATTGATGCTAATACATGGACTTCAACCAAACTATCCTGACTTACACCGGGGTAGATCTTATGTAATTGTGCAGGTATATATAGCACCCTGCTTCTGTTTCTTTCTTATGTTTGTGAGCTGATAGGGCAGAGTCTGTGGAAGCTGGTCCTTGGCTGGCATAGCCCAAGCCCTGTGCTTGAGAGGCCACAAATGAAAACACTCAGGTGTGAATGTGGGAGGCAGAGACAAGAACTCTCTCTCCACACTTAAAATGCTGTGTTAGGGCTCTTCACAGCTTATAACATCCCCTGGCTTTTATTGTAGGAGAAAAAAAAGGGTCATGGTGCAGAGACTATAAAGAAAAAATATAATTTATTCAGAAAATAATCTCTGCCTTTTCAAGCAAGATATAGATTCTCTTCAGAAAAGTGGGGGAAAAGCATTTTCACATCTCGGTCATTTTATTGTATTTGAGAGAATGGAGTCAAGGTTGTTCAGAGAGATTCCCTGAGCATTGTAGCTTCTTAGCCCCAAATTGTCACAGTGGACATTGCTGTGGTCTTGAGTTTTGTCACCTGCCTTGGCGTGGTCTGGCACTGCTGAGGTTGGGTTCTGCCACCCCTGGGACAAGTGCCTCCCTCACCCTTCCATAGACAGGGGTGTAAAAACACTGTAATGGAGCTGAAATATGTCCCCTTCTTTATTTTTTCCCCACGTACATTTATTTATTTATTTACTTATTTAAGGATTTGGAATCACAACTTTAATAATTATATTCACAATCTAAAATTAAATAGACATTTAGTTTGGTGCTCACAGAGCTGCCAATCAGTGCTCAGGAAAGGATGTCCAGCCATTTATCAGCTTGTAAAAAATAGCTCCAGCAATATTTTGGAAAGCATTGGTTATAGTTTTGGTTTGATATATAGAATGTAAATATTCAGTTTACATTCTTCTGTTTCAAATGGTTTTCTTGGAACTAAGGCTTTTGAATAAGAGTCCGTCAAACCAAGTTGTTACCCTTGGGAAATTCTGTAGTGGTATGTTACTGGCATTTGAAAAATGCGCAACTTCTTAGAAAAAAACCAGGAAAATTCTGTCAAACAGACTGATGGGAATTCCCAAGTTTGGAAATCCAAGTTCTGTTGGAAAACAATGGCGGCACGATTGAGCTAAGGCTGCAGTTGGACTGAAAGGAACATGTTTCCACCATTGCATATATATATATATATATTTTTTTTATTCTACATGAGTTTTTAAAAAGTGCAAAGTAAGGAATAGGAGAGAGTAATGTGTGTTGGAACATAGCATAGACTCTACCCCTGTATAAAATTGTGAAGAAATATGGTAAAATTGAATGTAAACAAAGAAATGGGGGAAAATAAATGTGGGAGTGAAGAAGTGTGTGCAGGGAGTAGGAAGAATGGAATCTGAGAAGATCAAAGGAAGGGAAGCCAATTTTTTCAAATATTCGGTAATAACTCTAATGTAGTAAGGTAAAGGCTCTGAACAAAGGGTCAGAATATCACAAATGGGAAAGGAGAAAACATTAGACACAGAGAGGAGTGTACTTTTTTTTTTTTAAGGATCAATTATTATCTCCATCTCCTGGTATTTCAGGACTCTTATAATTACTAGCATTATTTTTGCTTCCTCTCCTGCACACACACTCTGTCTCGCTCCCCCTTCCAGGCAACACTTCTCCGCTCGCGCAGATTTGAGGGGGTAGGAGGATCTCAGAGGTTCTTTGCAAGATGCTCGTTTCCCACCGCAGAGTGTGGCATTGCCAGGACTCTTCAGGGGACTCTGTGCCAGCTCCCCTTACAAACTTGCAGAGGAGTGGGAGAAGATTTGCATACTGCCCAAGCAGGGCCAGATTTGCACACCCCTCTGCTGAATAGTGCATTACTAAGTAAATAATGACACCCAAATCATTGCAGTTTCTGTGGAGTAGGTGCTATGCTCTGTCAGGCTATTAGGGTCTGTCCTTTATTTCTTCCCTCCCTNTCAGATAGATATTTCTTTTCACCTGCATTTTTCACCCTCTTATTTTACCTTTCTCTGCTCTTGTTTTCCTTTCCTTTACCCTGTGTTTTGCATTTTTGTGTTTTAATAGCATATTTTAAGTCATTTTTCTCCTGTTCTCAATGCGATGACAGTGTATCCTGATGGAAAGATAATAATGCCCAAGGAGGTTTTCTTTTATGAATTCTGCTGGTGTTAGTTTCACATGCACAAATATATCATCTTGATTTCTAGCTCTGGGTCATTTCATTGCTCTTGTATGTCTTGCTACGAGATGTTTCCTGTAATTAAAAGATTAGGTTAAATAGATTATTTGTGCTGCCCTGTCTAGGTAAACGCTCTGTTTCTCTGCCTCTAGATACTGGCTTTTGTGTTTTAAGACGATGTTGTGGTACATGAAGTTGTATCATGTCTCCCTTGTCTTTAAGCTGCTGACTTATTGGTAGCAGAAGCAATGAAAAGAGATATTTGCTGCCATCCTCGTAGGGTCAGTGAATTAACAGGTGCCAATAAGTTTCTAAAGAAGTGTTTTGTTTCTAAAGTGTTTAATTAACGGACTTTTTCAGAGGAGTGGTGACTGAGCAGAGATAAGGCTGATAAATATTTAATGTTTGTTGCCTAGCGGACTTTTTCTCCTTTTCATGTAATTTGAGGTGCTTGCTAACGGAAAACAAAACTGAAATGGTTGTGTGGCATACAGTCAATGGTAAGCTGCTATTAGATTGTCCAGGGTATGGATACCTGTCAGGGATTTATATGGGTTGTGATATTCTGCATTTATTGCTGGTCTTGTTTAGAGGGCATTTTGGAGTCAGGTTTCTCTGATACATCTAGATGTCTGTGTTAATACTTATGGGCTATATCAAGTAGTCTCTATGAACCCAGTTACTCAAATATTAAGTGTGTGCACGGCTGTTTTCTTGGGCTGTCACTATTTCAGTAACTACCACTTGTTGGGAGGTAGTTACTGGGGAAAAAGACTCCGGATCTCAACGTGCTCATTAGTTCATGTGATACTCACAACACTTCCTTTAAAACGTGATAACAGTAAAGCCATAACTATGCTTAAACCGTTTTTGTTTTTTTTTTTACTTGACTCTTATCATAGCCTGGTTTTCTTCACTTTAGAGAAACATTTCCCTTCCTGTTACTTTCCTAAATTGTCACTCTTTATTAAAAACCAAGAACAACAACAAAAAAACCCGCAAAGCAAAAACCTACCCAAAAAGTTGTTTGTGCTACATTTGATGCCGTACAATTCCTTTTCCTCTTGAATTGTCTTTGTTCCATTTCCTTTAAAAAAAATTTCTTTTTTGCAATTAGTATCTTTACCTTAAGCAATAATAATGTTTGTGATACATCTAGTGTGGCTCCATTGATTAAAGACTGTTTCTTTGCTTCTCCATCAGCACAACTGTTGCAGTTAATCAGCTTTTGCAATAGTAGCACAGTAGAGTTAGGCGGAGAGCATAGTTGGAGTTCGGGGTGAGAGCTCACCAAGGCTTAGCTGAGCTGTAGATCAACTTATCTGTGGCTGAACAACAGTTCTCCATCCTGACTGTCCTCCAACACCAAAGCACGAAGGTGTCCCCAGCCAGAGGCTGGGTTCTGGGATGGGGAGAGCTCTCTGCTGGGTCTCATGGCCGGAGCAGGGCTGGCCACCCCACAGCACCGCTCATCTGAGCTTAGTTAAGTCACCCTCTGAGGTACGCTGTTGCTAGTTTAGAAACATAGAAACAGTTGAAGAAATTGATTCTATTTGTTGTCGCAGTTCAATAGTCCTTTGATCCAAAATGCTTGAGGACGCCAGGCTGTTCCAGCAGAGTCGCCTTCTACAGTTGTTTGTTGAGTAACAACCTTGTTATCAGGTGTTAAGAATTAATTTTCTCGTATTAGGAGGGAGAAGTTGCAGTATCGCACGAATATTGACCAGACAGTGCTCTCACCAACGCCAGCTTAGCTCTGTTGTTTTGAGGTGTCGCTTCTAATTAAAATGGTATGTTATTAGAGCAACAAAAATGTGTTCAGGCCTCCTGGCTACACATAAGGTGTAAGTAGGAACATTGCGATTATGGTGATTACATTGTTTTATGAATCTCTGAGTCAATAATGGGAAAAGATAGAGGGAAAAGATTGCAGTGTGTTGCCTCCCACTTGAGAAGGGGACAGAAGGCTTCCTTACAAGTGGCTGAACATGAGGGAGTTAAAAACCAGCAACTTCTGGAGGTATCTCTCATTTCCCTTAGAGGTTTGAACCTACACAGATCTGTGGAAATTATGGGATATAGGGGGGCAAAATATTTATCACCAAAAAAACTGAATCTTTCAGAAGATGTAGCTGATATATATTATATACAACAAATATAGTATATTCCGTAGTGCACTTTTCTCCTTCTCTCACTTTTCAAACTCTGTATTACATCTACCTGCTTTTTCCTTCCCTCTCTGTAACTGTATTAATTTCATTACTATTTTCCAGCTTTTTATGAGAAGTATGTGATGTGTCCATTTGTTATCTCTGAGGACGGTTAGTGCTGGGTTTGAAGTCATAATTTTCTTTCCAGCTCTGTAGCATGTAGAGAGGAACGTGGTTATGATCAGTCAAGGTAAAATAATTAGAAATAGGAATAATATTAATATAGCAACGGCCAATGTATTTGTCAACTCGGCTGCAGTGGTTTTGGTTTTCTACTTAACTCAGTGAATGTGTACATGGCATGTGGAGGAAAGCAGTCATTTCTGTGAATTTGATGTATGCAAAACTGATAATGTAGTTTTTTCAAATGTAGACTATATCTGCCGATGTAATTAAAAATACACATCTGCCTCTTTGAAAATGCGGTTCAGTTGTTGGGTTTTTTTGCTTTTAGTCTTTTAGAGACAACTATGCCAATCTGAGCAAGTTGTACAGTAACTTTGTTTGGACAAACTCTCACTTTGTTACTTTTTGTTCATAAATTTAGTTAACAAGTTCTTTTGTACTTCTTTGAGTGTTAATTGATGTAAACAAAGTCTGCATTTTATCTAATCCCACTGAAGCTTGTTAAAATTAGAGATGTGCCAAATTATTCCAAAGCAGGTTGTAAAGTAAGTGAACCATTAGATCCACTGGCTCACAAATGGCATAGACAATGTGTGCTCTGTTTGTTTCTTTTTCAGGGACTGTTTATGTCAGAACTTTCAAATCACAGTTTTTCTGCATCTTTAATATTGTGTTCAGTTAATCTGTATGGCAGAAGCATAGTGCAGGCAGTAGGGCTGAGCTATTTCTAGAAAAGTCCACATACACGCTCCTAATTGAGCATACCTAGCAGTCGGCTCTGCTCATTTCTATATCCAGCATTTTCTTTTCACTGAGAGGTCCATTTGTTAGCATTTTCTCTTTGCAGGAATTGCGATTTGCAATGTTTGTTATTATTCAAGTTCCAATGTGTTCTTTTAGTGATGGAAATCTAATATATGTGACACCATGATAGCCTCAGCAAAGTCTCCAGGGAGCAGAATGAGCACTGAGACATAATTTCCATGGAAAAGTTGATGGGATTGATACAACCACCACAGAACTGGTGGCCCTTCTCTCCTGGTAACTGACTCCCACACCATAAACTGTTCTCAAAATCATGTTTTTCAGGGCCTCTGGGATTCTGCTCTTCCACATCTTTATCTCTTCCTTCAGACTGTCTTTTGGAAAATGATTCTCTTCCATCTCCTGCCTCCTCTCCAGACTCCAAGACCTTTTATCCTGTACTCGTACAGGACAATTCCATTTACCAGCACCATTGAGCTACTGCACTATAAACACAGGAGTCTACACTTGAGCACCAAGTGGTTTCTGAAGTCTTCTCATACTTAACTGTGAAGACAAGCACAACATGCCTACTGTAGAGCCTGGGGAAGAGCTCTGCACTCAAATCCCGACATGTGTTGATGGTCTTGTAGCAAAGCCCACCTTACCTGATTTCCATATGAACAGCACCGTAGCCAGGACAGTAAAGGGATCAGTATGGATCTCAAAAACCAGAACTATCAAGTACTGTCCTGAGTCAGGGTTTTAGCAGCTTGTCTGTGCTGTGCTGCCAGTGCTACTCTTCTCAAGTCTTTTAGAGCTGTGTTGTCTCTCCCCTTATACTGCAGGCTCCTAGGGACAGAGATAAGGGATTTATTCCGTGCATACATAGTGCCTGACACTGTAAGGTATGCAACTGGAGATTCATGTTAATAAAAATTACAAAAATTTGCAAAATAACAGGAAAGCATCTCTTTGCTCTGTTTTCAAGTTTGTTTTTTTTTTTTTTTTTAAAGTTGGAAAAGATGGCCAGGGATGAATATCCTACAATTCCATGTTTTACAGCATCTCATAGCAATTGCTGCTAATCAGAGGTTTGATTCTTGGATGTTAAATGTTATCTTGTGCAAAGATATTGCATCTGTGCAGCAGGAACATACACTACTGCCCTCAAGCTGAAGGAAAGCAAAACTAGAGAGGTGGTTAATGCTGAGGATTTTCCTGGCCCTTGGGAACTGTCTAGCTTGATCCCCAGAGGAGCTGAGGTACCTGATTAGGAGATAGATTCATACATACGCATGGACATAGCTAGCAGTGACTTTGTTTTAGCTTAGTCTGTTGGGCTTTTTTCCAAGTAAAAATGCCTTACGGACAATTCTTTTATCAGGTAAAGCTGAGATAATCTGGTGACGCATGTTAGACAACACAGATCTGGAAGATCAGTATATAGAGAAGTTTCTCTATCTTATCTTTTGTAATTCTCTGGTTTTTTTTTTCCTAGCTGCCAGCACCATAGTATCTAATCTTTCTAGCAAACAGGTGGCTCTTGCAGCATGCTTTACAATCAGTCAGATTTTGGCTCAGTCTAATTTGCTTAATCATATTAATTAATTACTTTTGTAAATGTCAGAAAAGTTCAGCACACATTATACTTTTTTAAAAGATTTTTTTAAAGATCTTTCTAGTAAATACATAACTTTGAAATATCTGAGATATTTTTACTGAAGTTGCAGAGCATAGTTACTCAGATTATTTGTTACAAGCAAACTATCCAACTTCTTCAGTCTTTTTCCACTTAGCAAATTGACTTAGATTTCTATGAATTTATTTTCTATTTTATTTATTCAGGTGATGCCAACCTTTTTCAGCTTGAGACCTATTCTGCTAGTGGCCTAATTTATTTGGTAGTTGCAGTGTGGCATTGTTGCATTCAACATACCCTCTGATTGGAGAACAAAATATTTTTAATGGTAGGCAAATACTACAGACTAGGAATGACTGGGTTTTGCACTAGGAATGACTGGGTTTTGCACAAGTGCCTTTTACTTATGTATACTAAGACTTGTTTGCTGAAAAGTGTTTTTTCATGTATTGGAAACCCCAAAAGTCAACTTTAGAGTAGGAAATGAAAAAGGTCACATGCCTCCCAAAGATGAAGCTCATATAGGTGTTGTGGGCAATCTGTCTTGACCATTGCTATTTCCTAACCAGAATGGTGACTCTATTCTTGATTTAATTCATAATATTAATGAGAGCTTGAGAACAGTCACAGTACAAAGGCTGATAGTTTTGTGCAGTACTGTTTTTCTGCTTTTTTGTCATATCTGTGTTTGGATGATAAGTGTTTGTTCAGTAAGGATCAGGAGAGAGGTCAAAGCATTGGTGATGCTTTGAGTGGCAGTTCTGAAAATAAAAAGAAAAAAATAAGACTATGCAGAAGTCTACAGACACTGGATTGTAGCAAGCCTAGGTGAAATAAAAACAAATGTTCCTACCTCAAGAAGCCTTGGGGGAATTGCTTGAAATAAAGCCTAATTGCTTAACAAATCTACAAATGGTGCTTTTCCTTACATCTGACCATGTTGTGTTCTTATCATAATTTCTTTCTGCTAACACATTTTCTGACTAATGGCATCTGATGTGCTCAATCTCCACTGCCAGTCTGGGTGTAGGCAACATGCTCCAGATGTGCATTGTATGATCACTGTCCTGCAGCAATAAGGCCTTCTGTTCCCATCTGTAACAGTATTTAACTTTGAACAGGACAGTGATTGTTACTAAGAATTTCACTTTTATCTGCATGAAGGCCCGAGACTTTTAGATTAATAATAAGTGAACAGCAGAAGCTTAAAAAAATACATTCTGCCACAGGGTGTGTTCAGGTTAGTCACTAACTCTCCTCTTAGCTTCAGATCAAGCCAACAATAAGATGCAAATGTGTGTGGATGTGTAGGGCTGTACACCTGTATGGACAAAAGCACAATCTTCTTTCTGATCATGACATCTCCAGGGTGCAGGAGCTGATGCCAGGAGAGCATCGATCAGGCAGAGGTGGCTTTTTATCATTTCTTGGTGGTCTTCTCACTATAGAAGCTAGCTCAGGTGACAGAGTCAGTGTCAACACAAGGATACATAGATAATTTTCTATCTGGAAGTCTTGTTGCCTAGACATGTTTGTTCATCAAACTAATGCATTTTAAAGGAATATTCTTTTTTTTTAATGCTTCTGTAGAGAAACATTCTTTTGGTTCAGAGTGGTGTATGGGGTCAACACCAGAGGTGCAGTCCATAATAACAAGGTGAAGCCAGTACAGTCCATACATTTTTAACACCATCCTGCACCACTGATGCTGTCAGTTTAGAAGCAATCTTAAAATGTAATCCCTTGAGGGTTTAATTGTTTCATGTTTGTGTGCTTGCGCTGATGTTCTATAATACTCTTCAAGCTATTAGTTTGGATAGTATCTTCCCAACTATGCATGTGAGTAGGGGGCATTATACAGAGAAAAAGTAAGCTGAACATGAGCATAAGGGTTTGTTTTAATTGTCTAGGAATTTGTCTCTCTAATTCTGAGAGATGGCTGTGTGTGGTATTTTTACAACACAACAAAATGAAGGTTACAACAGAACTTGGCCTCGTTTACTTTAAAGCTCACGAAATCTCACCAGCTCTTCAGTGAACGTGGGGTAAATTGACGCAGAAGAAGGCAGATTTTGTGTGGATCTGGACCAATTGATGTTTTTTGGCAGAAACAATAGAAAACATATTACACTGTGTTTTTATGTTTGTTTCCTCACACTGTGTGGTTTTGTCTGGTTTCTCTGCAAGCAAGGTTCAAGCTGGCGAGCCACGCAGTTTCCTTTTGATTTCTTTGTTGTTCGTTTATTGGAATTTGAGATTGGAAGCAGATACAGTGGATGAGAACCCAAGCGAGCCAAAATGTTTTCAGTCTGCCTGTGCAGCCCTGCCTGAAAGCTCAAGTCATTGAATTTTATACAGCAATGATATTAAGCTAATTCTTCGAACTCTTCTGGAGTGTATGTTTCCATTAGGATGGATGTATTCACATAGACTAGTTATTTTAATATTCTTCTGAACTGGAATGCGATTACTCACTCAAATTAACCTTTCAAAATATTGACTAAAGGGGTTATGACATTCTGATCCTTCACAAGGGTATGGTCAAAAAATTTAAAGTTTGCCAAGATTCAAGATGTAAGCACATGAAATGGAGTATAAACACAGGTTATGTATACTCCATCTGCATCAATAATATTATAAAAAACATAATCAGTATAATATTGCTTGACAGAATAGCACAAGATAAACTAATATTTTCGGTTCAATTGCATAAAGGCAGTTTAAATATAGGACTTACCATTTGATCATGCGTTATTTTCCTGATGAAAGAACATGTGGAAACTGTAAGAAATTATAATCCAACATAAAATATACAAATGTACAAATTTTATCCAAATACTCTAGACAAGCCAATATGGCAACCAGTACAACACACTCTGCTGCTCAATAGAACGCTTTCAAGATCAGATCTTAATTTTTTTTTTAATGTTTAAATATTTTTGATGTTTACAGATGGGTCTAGGCAGAGCACTGGGGCACCAGTGTCTTCACATCTGAAGCTGTTGTTTAGCATCTGGCTCCCACCTGCCCACTTAGCATAATTACTGAGCATCAAACACTGATTTTCTCATCCCCAGACTTCAAAGCCTCAAAGGATAGTCCTTGTGCTCCTCTAAGAGCCTGACGTGGTCACCATTGGTGCTGTATGACTTGCGGGTTTCTCACAAACCTTCTCCTGTAACCCCATGCGTCTGTCCTGCTTCCTGCTCGGTGCAGAAGGGAGAGGGGGAGCTCTGGGACCAAAGAGCTCTGCTCCGTGTGGTCGCAGCACAGGATGAAGCTCAGGGAATTTTTTTCCTGTTACATTTTCATTGAGGAGAAAAAAAGGACCCTTTCAAGAGATAAGAGGAGCAGAGTGCTCTAACTGGTGTCTTTCCCCTTTATCTGCTTGCCCCTCTTTCCCACTCCACTGAAGTGTGCTGTAAGTGAAGATGCTGAGCCTTTCCTTCTGTTTCAGTAAGACACCAAGTTCTCCATCCTTCTAGCTTGAAAGAGGGCTTTTGCAGCCTTCAACCCTGAGCTTGGGAGATATGTCAGGGAGCTGCCAGGCGCAGTCGGGCTCCATCTCCAGTTTATTACGGCATGGAGCTGCCCTCACTTGGAGCTTCCACTGGATTGTCACCAAGTGCAGTGGCATTGCCCTTCACGGAGAACACTCCTAGATATATACAGGTGGTCAGAGGAAAAAGAACAGTTTCATATCTATGACCGCTCGTCTTTGAGGAGTGTTTACTCACATTGCAGCCCTCCTCAGGGCAGTATTTCTGAGATTTAGCTAGAAATGTTCTTTCCCGGGTGGCGTGAAAGCTGTGGAGCGCTGGGCATGCTTGGGCACACCTGCTGGCTGCTTGAGAATTTAAAAAAAACAAATCTGACTTTCAGAAATAAGACTCAGCCTGTGAACATATGCATAGTAAACATGTCTCAGAGAACAAAAGCTGCAGGTAAATAATCTTTTTTGTGTTCTTTGTAGATCGACTAGAGACACGTCTATGCTTTGTTATGGAGGTGTTACTTTTTCTTATTTTGGTTGCTTTACTTTAACTCATAGTGATTTAGAGATGTTATGTAGATGTTGTTTTTGTAATGAAAAATGTGTAATCTTCAAAAAATTTAAAAGCAAACTTTCCTAAAAAACGTTATTCTTGATTTTCTTGTATAGAGTAATGTGCCAGGCAAATGATACATAGCAGCAGTAATTTCAGAGCAAAAAATACTTTAGATAAAGGGCAGAAACAAAGAAAATGCATGTCGGGTACATTAGGATATGAGTGAGTTAAGAGTCTTTGATAGCGGTTACTCTGCTAGTCCAAATAATAACTAATTACCATGGCAATCCTTATGTTCTGTGCCATACGGACCCCACCATTCCTACTTAAAATCACTAATGGCAAATATACATTGCAAACAGATGCCACGTACACATATCATTTGAAAAGGCTTTTAGGAAAACAAGATTGCTGGTCTTTGGGTAGAAGCAGAGCAGTTGCACTGCAGGATGGCAGAGCACCAGTGATTCCTGTCCCACAAGAGTCCCCATCTGTGCCACCACTGCAAGAGGATTGGGAATGGAATGAGAGAGGAAAGCCTGGCTTGGATGTGGACAAAAATCACCCTCTCCAGGTACAGCTTTTCTGTGACATTAGCACACCTCTGTCTTAAAATATTAAGACTGAACAGGCTGAGCTCCTCCTAATTAGCTTCCAGGTGGTGATGGTGGTCTTCAGCAGGTAGGGAATAGCTTTGAAACCCAGCTTGCTGGATAGTTTTGGGGTCCCTATCTGATGGATTGTCTGGAGGAATGATGTTTTAGGTCTTTCCACTCCCAGGAATGAATTTTCCTTTGCCTGTTTCACACTAAATTCTGCTCAGCACAGCCCACTGGTGGCAGGCTAGCCCGTGGGGGTCCCTGCCAGCTCCCATCACCTCATGGCAGCTCTGAAATAAAAAAAAAAAAAAAAAAGAAAATAATGAAAATAATGGATTTGTAATCCAAGGGTTGGTGGAGCTGCATTGTGACCATGGAGGAAGGAAGGGAAGATGATGCATCGACACAACTGCTACCCCAGTGCAGCCCTGGGGTGGGTGATCTGTGGAGCAGGGCTCCTGGGCGGGGTGCAGCCACCCCAGTAATCCCATGCCTCTGTGATTGCAGCAGAGGCTGAGTGTAAAACTTTAACTTCAATAATGAATCCGTTTAGGAGGGAAATTAGGCCAGCAGGAAACAAATATATTTTAAACTATAAAAGGCCGGTTATTTGGAAATGTGTAGTCAAATTCTGGTAAACATGGGGCACCCATGCTGTGAAAGAAAGAGAAAGAAAAAAATAGCTTAGCTTGAAAATGATTGCTCTGGATCTTATCACTGTATTATGGGTTAACCGTCACCAAACCTTGCACAAAATGAAAACTGCGATCTTTTTAGACCTGATCCTAGAGACACGAGGGGTTTTGGTCCACAGAGCCTGGGTAAGTGCTCAGCCTGCTGAGAACCTGCCAGCATGTGCATCCTCTCCCAGCGCGTGGCTCAGCCGTGCTCTTGGCACCAGCGGTCAGTACTGGGAACCAGAGAGGCTGCGGGCACAGCTGGTGCCAGGCAAAGTCAAGGGACACATTAATGTTAGCTCAGCAGTGGTGGCCAGTGGCACAGCTCTGCCACTTGACACAGCATAAGAGAAACACGTCAGAAGAGAATGGATATGTTTGAGAATTGATCTGTGAGCAGCTTTCCGCATTGAGAAAGATTCTCTCTGATATTTCTGGCATTTTCCTGTGCTGTGATTTCAGAGTAATTAAGATATTCTCTTTTAGAAACATCCAATTTATGAAAAGTCCTTAATAACATGAAAGTTTACATCTCGCCGATACTGATGGAGATGATTCCTAGTACAAACAGCCTACTAATAGGTTGATAGAACCGCTGCAGTGTCGAGGCATATATAACCAGTGACTCCTTGAAACATCGTGAGATCTTAATTAATGAAGCATGGCCAAGAATTTGCTAACTTTAATGGAGTAAACATGTTAAGGAAAAAGTGTTTTTTCTCTTAAAATATAAAGTTTTCAAAACATTGAAAGCGAAGGCCCTAATGTGACCTTATAATTATTCAAAGCAGTATCTTTAAGGCATCCAAATATCTTAAAATCTGATCTTAGATTTCCTCCAGCTCCCTGCCCCTTGTCCTGCCTGTTAGACCTACATTTTTATTTCTTTCCAGTGTTGTACTACTGGGCCCTTCAGAATGATGCTTACACTACACATTCCTCCAGACAGTCTTTCACACTTCATAAGGCTCTAAACTGTCATTAATTAAGAGGCATTTCCTTCTGGAAGTCCCCTAGATCTCTCTGATGGCTCATGAAGAGATAGATATATCCTCACCAAATGAACAGTTTCTCCCCGTTGGTCGTTATCATTGTGGGACAGTGAAATTTGTCCCCTTGTCCCCAAACATAGGCACATACAGTAAGCTTACAGAAAACATTTGTGTGTCCAAAGAGGTGTTTTGTTTCCATGTGAGTTCATCTAGGTGTAATATCTGTGCTCAGTCAAGCCTCACCCACACCACTACTCACTGCAACCTCTCTGATTACTTGTTTTCAGCAAAACTCATTATTTATGTTTCAACTTGTGTCTTTTATAAGAGATCCAACAGTAAATATGACATGTTTTTGTAGTCAATGCATTCCATATTGAATCTGCATTTCTATTTTTTTTTCTGATTTAACTTCTGGGGGAAAATATCTCTGGATAGTTTACTAATACTTTTTAATGTTTCTCTGTCTGGGGGAAAGCACCTGGTCTCACCACTTTGTGCGCAGGCTAATGCCCAATGTAAAGCCTTCTTTTCATAAGCCTTGAAGCCATTTATCTATGTGATGTGTATTCAAACCCTTAGGAAACTTTTCTATCTCTCCCCCAGGACATTACGGGACATTTTCTATGTATGTCTTAGTGGGATTGTTCAGCACTGTATCCATTCCATCTACCTTCAACTTCACCTGAAGGGCAAAATCCTTAAGATCTTGACACAACACTGATAAATACATGGAATTATTAAAGTTGCCATCTCAGCAGAATAGGATTGCTGCTGCCTTTGTTCTCAGGGGAATACATATTTCACCCAGTAGCAAGACACCCAACCGCTGCTACAATCAAAACTCTCTGAAATGCCTTTAAGCTAATCATCTTTGAACATAAGCCTTTGTTGTTAAATCAGGGACCTTCTCGATGCAAGGCACAGAAACCTTTTTTTTTGTTGTTTTTTTTTTTTTTTCTCCACCTTGCACAAAACAGCTTTAAGCCTGTCACTGCTGACAGTAAGGTTCAGTGATCTGTCAACATTCACCCCTGATAAAGACAGTGAGAGAAATCCGTGGCTCTGGAGAGTTCAGTAGAGACCAAACAGTATGTTTGCAAAAGAGCATTTTTATATGTTTTCTTGTGACAGCACTAGTTTAACAGAAAATAGTTGGAGTGTGCCAAAAAAGGGTAAAAAAGAAAGAAAAGGGGGGGAAAAAAAAGAAAAAAAGACAGAAGTAGTAAGTTAGGTTAGCATGACATGATGGATCTGGGCTATGACAAACAGAATTGGAAAAAAACTTCCCTGGGGACCAACTATAGCAGGTTTGCTGAATTGTATTTCTTGATTTCTTACTGTGCAACAGTGCTTTTTAGTGTTAGATTGACTAGGCTTCAGAATATTTTTAAAATTGTACAAATCAAAATCCATGTAGCTTAAAAATGAAAGATGTAAAAGGTTTAGGAGTTTGATGAATTGAAAGGCATTCTGTATTCCCTCATGTGAGTATTAAATGTACACTTTGTCTGTTTGATGAATTTTAAATCTTTGTGGATTGCAACATGCACCACAGCAGTTTAGGGGGGGGTATGAACCTTGGCTAAAGAAAAGCGTAAAGGATGTGCAGTGGTCAGGCTTCAAATTAAGCTATTCTTCACTTTTTCTGATTTTCTTAGGTGCTGCAATACATACCTAATTCAATTTATAGAGAGATAAGTAAGAACAGTTTGGGAAAAATCTTGAAAAATTCCTCTTAGAACCAACTAACCCTGACGACAATAAATGCAGGGAGATTTGATCTTGTTTTAATTTCAGTCTGAAAAAAAAAACAACAAGAAAATATTTACAAAGAAAGGCAAAGCATAAGGGATCAGAATATTTTGGAATAATAGATGCCTTTATTCAAGCCTCCTGTCATGTCAAACAAGGGTCTCACTTGGTGACAAGCAATGTGAGGACAAAAGGCTTTAGGGGCTTGAAAAATAGTGTTAGATGACAACCGTCTCGAAAACTCTGGTTTCTAGGTACCTCAACAGAGAGAGCTGGCATAGCAGGCCAGCAGTGTGAGGCGTTTTTTACTGAGTTCTGTTATCTCTCCCAATTTAATTCTGCCTTCCAGTGATGGAAATCTCTCCCTCCACCACAGCAGCATTTTCTGCAAGTGCTCATGAGCACAAAACATGAAGAGACAGGTTATGAAATAGAAACAAAAGGTAATATCTGTGCTTTAATGGGGATGGTTTTGGATGTGTGGATCATATGTGTGTCAGGTGCAACTGTTGTTGGTAGGGAGGGACAGCTGGATCGGTGGGAATAGAGGGTGAGGGTGGAGGAGGGAAGAACATCCCAAGCCTTTCAGAGAATTTGTTTTTGTTCAAATCCAAACAAATTGGTTCCCATTTTCTCACTCCTTTTGGAAGCTTCCCTTTCCTTTCTGCTTTAATATCGAAGTGCTTAATGTAAGGTCTGAGAAGTTGAGCTTCTGGTATCAAATTTGGAATTCTTTGGGGATTTTGAGAAAGACTCATGAAGGAGCTCTCAGACAAAAATCTTGTGATCACATGGGAACCTAACGGTAGGTGCAAGGCTGAGCCTGGACAGACACCAGGGGACGATGGACTCTTATTTTTCGTATCTCACTTTGAACATCAACAGATTTATCTCCACAGCAATTCCCTGGTATAGAAAGGCTTCACTACCTTTGTTTACAGTTGAGGAAATCAAAGATGTAAATACAAAAGCAGGAATCACATACATTATTAAACACCCAAAAAAGTTTCTAGATCTGAGGCCATGCAACCCCTACAAGGTGATGGGAGTTGTGTGTGCAGCTGAAGTATCCTAGATAGGGGCTGCTTTAGTTCAATATCTAATAAGGTATAAAAAAAATACACCAACAATAATTTTTTAGGGACATAAAAAAATCTTGTCCTTTCTATGACCTTCCAGCTTGTATCATCAAAGGTCACCTGTGAGCTGATAAGTAAATTCTGGACTCTGCGAGGGGGATAGCGGTGCTGTTGCCAATTGCTTTGACTCGCATTATCAGGCATGGTACTGCCAATCACTCTGCTGATGCCTGTCAGGTTTCCACTGCTGCCAAGCAGAATGTAAAATTGACAGGGAATATTACAGCACTCGTCAAATGCTGCGAGATACCTCTGCCTTGGGGAGAGCAGGCACCTGTGGTTACAGACAAGGATCAGGGCTCAGGGGCACTTTGTTGTTCCCTTTACATTTTTTTTGAAACTTATTAATTCTAGAAATGAAGTGCACAGTTTACCCATATTGAGATTCGGATAATGAAATTGATATTTCCACAGATTGAGCTAACATGCAATATTCTTTTCAGTGCAAGCTTACACAGAGATGGGAAATAAAATCAGAACAGGATTAAATTTTTGAAGTGGAAACAATACTCGTTAATTCTGCAGTCTAAAGTTTGGAGGGGCTGATCTGTATCTTTTTATAATATGTACTGTGGTCAGTTCCAAAAATCTGTCTACATGTTTCTTTTCTATTTGACATGGTTTCTCAGATTTCAGGAAGTTCTCTTCCACCTATCGCTATATACTTGGGTCTTTCTGCACAAAACCAAGTTTTGTATTTGTACAGCCATCTACAAAATTGTTCATTAATCATTTGTGGAGTGTAGGGTTTCGTAAATGTAATATACACAAAAACTACAGCCAGCTGGACTTGTGGATTTCTAATAGGACAATGACACGCCAAAAATACTTGGCCATTACAACCTGACACTACGTTTTCTGTAGAACAGAGAAGACTCATGAAAACATTCAAGAGAAGTCAATAGCTTGTGCAGCTACAGAGAATTATTTAATTAAATCTGGAAGCTTTAGAGGAAGCCATAAAAATGAGGTTAATATGTCAGACTAATAAATTCTATATAATTAAGCTCCCCAAATATAGAAATTTCAGAATACGATGTTAAACATATCACAGTAGGGACATCAATTTATTTAATCTTAACATTGTTGCATTGTCTCTATGAACTTCCATTGGTGTCACAATAAGATTATTATGACAGAACCATTAAGCCCCATTCGAATGAATGGGGAATTAATGTCATGATGGAAACAGCTGCAGCTAAGAGCTGCTGTCTATGATCGGCAGTTATTTCCAAGAATTCAGATATTTTGCTATTACATTAACTATATTTTCTCTTTAGATATGTATATAGTGCAATGAAGAAACTTGGGTTTTCAAGGCTCAGTGAAAACCAACACAGCAAACCATGAAATGGGTGGCTAGATAAGGTGTTCCACAAAATCTTCACCATTGCAACTCCACTTATAATAATATTCTTGATGTGTATAAAGCCTTGATTGAACAGATATATTGCTAGATTTTAGGACTGTCAGTCTCTAACTTGTATGTCGTCAAAAATCTCTATTTAGTCCGTTGTCCACCTTCCTCTTTCCCAAAGGACAGAAAACAAAAGACTTTGCGTCAATCACATCCGCCATAGTGAGGGTAGGATGGAGATCATACCGATGACAAGTACAGTGACTTTAATAACTTAGGAGACAGAGTCCTCTGAGCTCCTTCTTTGACACCGGTCCACCCTTGTTCACCTTTCATCCTTAGCTACCTACACCTAGCTCTCCATCTGCCTTTCCACGTGCTGCTGTACTGCTTGGAGAGAGCATCTTCCATAAAAAGCACCCATCTCCTGCCATTACGAACAGTAGCTCTTCTTAAACCCTAATGGATTCAGTAATTAGTTTAAGATTCAAAACTCTTTGAACCAGTTTCCTCTCATATATTAAACACAGAGATTTGTAAAGAAATATACTTAGATTTATGGTTGTATATTTCACATATATTTTTCAGTTTAATAGAAAATGTAAATATTTTATGTGTAGTATCAAAAAGCAACTTGAGAGTTCTTCATGCAAAGATGCATCTCTGAAACATATTTATCCATATCTAAAAGATAGTTCTCTGTGCTAATCTAAATCAGGGCAGATTTAGATTAGCGTGCATGTTTCAGGAACAAAGCAAAAAACTGGAGATATTTAATATTTTAAGCTCTAGGCTGGGGGTGTTGCAGAATGGTTATTTTGAAATCTGTGGGGTTTTATGGTTAATATTAGGAGTAACTACTTGAGTGTGATCATAACCTTATGGATTTTTAGTGGCGTTTAAATGGAATAGTTGTTTTTCTTCATAGTGAAAATTTCAACTTTTAAACTTGGAAATACTTGCTACCTGTGTAACAATTCACACTCTGCCCTAGAGAGTTCAGACATTATAATAGCGCAGTAAAGTGGAAATACATAGTTTCATGGTAAAACCTTTTTTCTCCTTGTGCAAGTGGTATGCCCCATCACTCGTCACCTGCATATATCCTTTCTCACACGGTCCAACCTGCTGCAGCATTTCTGTGTCCTGCACTTCAAATAGTTCAGATTGCAGAAACTTGGGAGGTCGGTTCATTCATTCCTGCTGTTTCCTTTGGGCGTGCTAATGGCTGCTTTGCTCTTAGGAGAAAAACCAGTAACGTGAGACTTACAGTCGTATCCCCGGGCCTTTGGGAACAACGGCTTTTCTGTGCGAATGGAAAGTAAGCACCTGTTGTAAACAAATTAAATACTGCTTTTAAAAATACAAATATTATTATCTGCCAAAATTCTGCCAATCAAAGGGAACCAGTTGGTGGAAGAAAGTACAATACAAGATATGTTCTAAATAGGTACACTGTGCATCTCTCATGTAAACGCTCTTTGATGAAGAGGCAGTTTGTCCGGGGTACCTAGATTGAATTTCTTGTAGGGCAGCTGCTTTAGAGGATATAAGATATTTCTCTCAGCCACCTGTTTCCTTTTATTGTGTTGGCATTTGAGTTTGTTGGGCCAGCCCATGTGAAGAGATAAGGCAGAGTTGCTGTATTTTGTTTATAAGGGCATACTTGTTCATGCTTTTAAATATTAGTGGAAGGACTTCAGCAGGATAACCCTATGTGAATTAGACAACACAGCTGCTTTTATTATGAACTTATGATTTTCTGTCTTGGCACACCATTATGTCTTTTTTTTTAAATTTTTTTGCTTGTCTTGTCATAAGAAAAGAGTTAAACTAATCTTGTCTTTTCAAACAGCTGCAGAGCTGGAAAGGGAAAAACATGTCAGACTGTAGAGATAGTAGGGAACTATTCACCAATGGTCTTCAAACCAGGACCATGTCTTGGCAATGCTCATGTCTTGTGTGGTCCTTTACACCAAGGCAGTCTGAGTCTTTCTCTTCTGATTCAATATATTTTTCCTCTCGGACTGCCTTGCTCAATCTTTATTGAAGGTGTATCACAGGAGAAAACATGTGCTCAGGGTGGAGGGATGGGCTGGGGTTGGTACATTGACGGTTGGGTCTCTGCATTCTTGGAGGATGTCCAGCAGAAAGCAATGACAAAGGAGTTCAAAATGCAGCACAAATCACACAGCTACCTGTGCGGCTGCAAATAGATTTTTTTTTTTTTTCTTGATAACTTAAAGCATGCTTGGAAGCGTTGAGTAATACCCTTTCTTTGCAAGAATATTGAGATACATGACTGGTGAAGTGTTCTAAGGCAAGAAAATTGCTGAGAGTGAAACAATATTTAGACTCTAGTGAAAATAGTCCTGTCATGTACATCACAAATTCAGTATACAGAAATAAGTTTGAATGCTAACTATTTGTCTAAGTGTTTTTTTCCATTAATTTATTTTTACCAAAATTCTTGATAATAGGGCATTTAAAAAGATGACAGTTGCAGCACAATTGCAGTTATTTTTATAAGGATACCTGATCTCTGCTTATTGACACTGATGATGTCTTCTGATAGAATATGTGTTTGTTATCTTAAAAAAAAATCCCCTCCAAAATAAACAAAAAAATCCTCTGTTTTTCTCAAACTATTTTTAATGTTTTAAAAATCCCAAAGCACTTCACTTTCCTGCTTATGATTCTTGATAAAATCATGCAAACACAGCCAGTTTGATGCTATTTTTTTGTTTACAGTATTGCTGTGTTGTTTTGGTTAACAGAATGAAAAACAGCACAGTTAGACTACAAGTAAAAATGTTTTATTCTTAGTTTGTTTCATCAATAAAAGCTGACATTTTTGCAAGAAAGATGTTATACTATTGGAATTAACTCTTAGTCAATTGTAAATAATTGTATTATATTGGTATGTTATCATGAAGATTAGAAATCATTTCCTACAGAATCATGTTCTTGCTTTCTCAGCACTGTTTCAATTGAAAGGAATTTGAATGAAGTGCATCTCATTACTAACATAAAGTAGATGGAGCTTGAATAATTTTTATATTTATTTTCCATAGATAGCTATTACATTTCTTATCCTATCCATCCAAATTTTATAAAATAAATTGTCTTAATCCTTTTTTTTTTTTTTTTTTTTTTAATTTATTAATTTTTTTTTTTTTTTTTTTGGAGATAAGCAATGAATTTTTTTTTTGCAGAAGTAATACATCTGAATATATTGTAATATGCATAAAAATCTGTTAACACAGTTATTTATACAAAAAGTGTAGCTGCCTTACCTTTGATTTAATTTACATACTTTATTTGCCTTCTGACAAGTTCTTCCCTTGCCTTTTTTTATTTATGTGCCAAAAATATGTCTTTTCAGATAAGTCAACTAAAACTTTAATGTATTGTATATTTTAAAACTACATAAAATGTTTTATGCATTCGCTAGTTTTTTCCCACAAGCATTTGTTAAAGGTGATGCTATATCAAGATTAGACATGTTTTACCACTGATAACAGCATAATGACATTGTATTTCTTAAATATTATGAGCAAATAGATGTGTTCTATTTTAAAGCTTGTGCTGACATTTAGGTTGAATTATCCTGTATTAAAAAAAAAAAAGGGAAAAAAGAAAGATCTTTATTACTTCTAGGTTAAAACTTTGTCAGCCTTCGTTTTTCGAATATAAAAATTCAGGCCCACACCCTGAGAAAGCATTTGATGCATTTACTTTAAGTATGTGAAAGATGTGAGCAACATAATTATTTTTCCATTCAAATGTGGAAAACAATAAAAGTTTCCCATATGTAGTTCATAGGCTGTAACTCACATCACTCAGCACTAAAGCAATAAGCAATAGAGTGTTGATACAAAGAGCTCCAACTCTGGAAATATCAGCTTAACCCTTGCCAGCCTTCCCCTGCACTTTGCTACTGTAAACATGGTTTGAATTTACATAAGCCACCATTCATATTCTTGTGAGTTCATAATATAAATAATGCAGAAAATCTCATTCACTTCCCTAAATTATGCTAGTCATTACAGATGATTCATGTAAGTATTAATCTCTTGGATGTGGCAGAAAACTAGGGAGGAGAAACTACCTATCATATCATTTGCAGTTAAGAACCTGCTGCACGTCTCTGAGCTTTGCTTGAAACGCTTGCGGTAATTGGGTGAGCGTCTTTTCGCTCTCCTACAATCCAAGTGGCAATATGGGCTTCTCTGTGATTTCCTCGTGCTAGAAAATAAAATCTGGGGAAATATGCTAAAGTAACAAACCTGCCTGGGGCCAGGATATGGCGTCCTGCTGCAGCGCGGGAGCGTGCAACCTTGAGGGAAACATCTACAAATCTCTTTATTTGTTTTATCAGGGTTGTGTGATGAGGGGATAAACTGGGCAAGCAAATGCTTAAATATTTGTCTCCTAAGAAAATTTTAGTGTAAATTGCTTTATGTCTCAAAAGGCCAGGCCTGAAAATGCTGGCTGCCTCTTACCTTGGAAAAGCTTGGCATAGCAGACACTCAGATGCTGTCAGGATTATCTTTTTAACTCTGTGCTTTTGGTGAGAAATGCACCAAGACTTAACTCCTTGACAGGTTTCTATACATTTCCACATCTCTCACTTTCTCCTTCATTTGCTTCACATGAGTGATTTTCCCCTGAGCTTCTGCGCCTTCCCACCCTCCCGGTAAAACAGTGCAAAGGGCAAATTATCAAATTCAAACAGCTGGACACCATGTAGGTATGGGTTGGAGCTGTAACCTTGCTGTTATCCCAGGATAGGGCAACTGGTGACCAACAGAAGGAATTAGCTGTTGAACCACCAATGCAGTTTGAATTTTGATGGTGCTCTGATCTCATTGCAGTCCTAGTGGTTGTGCAGGTACTTCGTTCTCTCTCTTTCTTGAGCCAAGCACTCCTTGGTGGGGAACAAGTTCTGCTGCGTGGTGACCAGGCTCCAAAGGCTGCAGGGTACAGGATAAGAGAAGCAGCGAGGCACAATGGGGAGCAAAGACATAATTGGGCGTTTCTCTGCAAAGCTCAGAAAAGTAGAGAAACACTCACACTAGAAAATATATGGCAGTCATTAGTCGCATATCTTAGGAGTTGGACATTTATACCTGATGTTCATTAATAGTTGATGGATATATAAAACACATTGCTGGTTAATTATATTTTAAATGCTTTATTTTTTAATTATTTTTTTTAAAGACAGTAGTGCCATAAAAACATTGGGCTTGCTAATGGCAAATGTAAACTACACACTTTTGAAAATCAGTCTTGAATTCCACTTCTTGTGAAGTGGTCTTGCCATATTCCAGACTCTCCATTAGCTCAAGAGCAGTCCAGCTTCTACCCAGAAGATGAAGGAACATGAAAGTGGGGAATATTATAAGAAGACATATCATTCATACTGCTATAAATACCATTGTGAAGAATCAGACGTGTAAGATGGGTGATTTCTGAGGTTTTTGCCATTGCTTATAGAAAAAGCTCATAACATGCTCATTATCACAAAAGACTGTCAGGAAGGGCGTGTTCATAGGAGCTGTGCTACTGTACAGACAGGACAGAGCTTTGCAGGCAGATACCAGTATTATGTTTAAAAATTCACATCTTGAATAACTTCAGCGTTTGAATACATTGTGTCTCAAATTTCAAAGCAGAATAAAGACATTACTTGTAGTTTTTATTTAAGACAATTTGTAGTATTTTCTCGCATTTTCTTGTGTTCGGACTCAGTTTTGAAAGCCCTAAAGTTTATTTGTGAAAGCTTTTAGCTTAATTTTATGGATTATATGGTATTCTTCACTACGAAGTTTTAAAAGATACAAAAGAAAAAACCTTGCTCAAATGTAGAAGTTATTTTTGCAGTAACGTATGTCATGATTTTTAAACATTCAGGCCTTTAAACTTTTTTTTTATAGTGTATGTTCTTGCCAATCCCAGCACAGTTCTACAAAGTAAAATATTTGGCAGTGAATTCATATTAACAGATGGAACAAGAAATTAACACGTTTTTGCTTCGCTAATTCACAGTTCTTTTAATACGCTAATTCTAAATCACCTGTTCTGACTTTGACAGGCTACAGACACCTGTTTGGGGTAATATTCCACAGCTAATTATTACATGAGAAAACTCAGTTTCCAACAAAAGGGTTTCTGTGCGAAATTGTCATAGTTAACAAATTAGTAATACCAACTTTATACAAAAATAGCTTTGTCGTTTTAATGTACGTGTACTTGGCCTTGCCTGAAGAACTGGGAGCAGTGGGGTTGCATGGGGGACAGCCTCTCCCCCAGCACCCCGGGGTGAGCTGGTGACTCCATCCATTCCCCACTGGAGTTGTAAAGCTCCCCGTGTAAGTCCTGGTCCTCGGAGTTGAGCCGGTGACAGCGGACTGCGAGGAGCACGGTGCTACTCACCAAAAACCGAGAAGGGGACAAGAAGTTTCTTCTAAGGGAAAGCTTGGAGTAATTTCCAGCTCACTGGGGTTGATGTGGTTTAGAGTCAGAGTAAGGAGAAAAAGAGAGTTTTTGAAATGATAGCCCTGCTGCAGCATAAAGACGTCGCAGTGCTGTTACTCTGAGTTTTTGCTGTTTATAAATCAGATATAGTAGCTTAGAACTGAGCTTTGTTGTAGGATGGAATGTTTAAATATTGCCCCAAAAGCTGGCAGTGGATAATTTAATCCTATACCATTGAATGTGTGAGGTTTGGGGTTTTTTTAAAATGTATCTGTGCCTGTAAGAAAAAAAAAATATATATACATGTTTTGTGGTTGCTTTTTTAGAAGTTTGTTACACTTCTGTCATAATGAGTCATCATGTTCATATGGGAAGAGGGAGAAAGGAGGAGAAGGGAAGCTATTCCATCTCACTGCTCTTCTCCTCTGCTCTTTCGCTCTTGACATAAAAGAGCCGATCCAGCCCTCATCCTCTGTCCCAGCTGTGCACTGGTGTGGAGGCCAAGTAGAGTCTGTAGCAATAACAACTTTATGATTATGGTGGAAAAAAGAAATCTGTCATGGGAATGAGGGGATAAGCAGGGTTGCTCAGTGCAATAGGATGAGAAAAAATGTTCAATATGTGAGAGAAAGGGTGGAGACAGGCTGGACACAAGTGTGGCTTACCAAAAACCACAATGGTTTTCAAAGCAGCACTGGTGCTACCAGGATATCTTTATGGTCTGTCTTTCTCATCATTCTTAAGATATTTTTGTGTTTTAAAATCTAAGTCCTTTGCTCATCTTGCTTTGAACCTTCCTTAATCCATCTCCAATTGTTTTATCAGGAGCTTATTGGTGGTAGTAATGTTTTATTGCTCAACTGTAAGATATAAATAGCTCAGTGAATCTCTTTCCTTTGTTCTCTCTGTTTTTGATTCCTTCTTCTGTCAACCAAGTTAGTTACACTCTATTCCTCCTTCTCTTTTCATAGCATTCAACTATCTTGTCAGATAATCTATTGCAAGCTGTGATACAAATCACACAGCCTTAAAAATAATATTGTTATGATAAGCCTGGTAATTATACTACAGTTCATGGGGAAAATTCAAAATTGATCGTCGTTAATCGCCTTTGCTTAAGTGTGCTTCCTTCGGGGATTTGATTTAGCCAGAGTTTCTGATGAGCCTGGTGGACTCAAATACGTGGGCTACTCATCGCCATTCCTGATCACCTGCTTCATAGATTTCACCAGGAATATTGATATATGTGGTGGTTGGTAAATCAGAGAATGCTATACAATCCTGGAGAAATGTACAGAGTTCCTGGTTATTCCAATGAGATTACATAAGGATTTATTATAAAGGGAAGGTAAGTGGACCATGATGACTGTGCTGAGCCAAATTAAGTTGGTTTACTCTTATCTTGTTCTTCACAAAATTGATTAAAATACCTGGTATGAACACACATTCTTTAATCATGTAATTCCTCCAATTAGAGATAGTGATTTTATATTTAAATAGCTTCACAGTTATAACTCTCAGTACAAATGCTATAGCGTGTCCAAAAGTCCCTTCAGTGACAGCTACAGGAGCGTAACAACACTTGTAAACATGCAAACTGTAAAGTCTCAGTGCTGCCTACTGTTTGTATGACTTAAAAAAAATATATTAAATTATCCCTTTGTAGTAATCTTCAACAGTTTGCCAGATAGAGGAGGTAGAATATTTATCATGCAATTTCCTTTCTTCTTTCTTTAGGACAAAAATTATTCTAAATACTGTATCCCCCTGCAAACTAAGATGCCCACACTAATTTTTAAGTGATGGTCCTTCCTACCACCCAAACTATGCTTAGGGTCTGCAGAATATGGGTAGTTATGGCTGGCACCTGCACTGGGGAGAGCTTTTTGGTTTTTGACTGTATTTGCACGAACAGTATTTTATTGCTAAAATCTGTGTCCTTAAATGACTCTTCCTTGGTGTATGACAGTAGTTTTCAGTTGTAGTTTCCGCATGCTGCTTTGTAAGACTTTGTTATTGCTTTAATCAGTTTCATTACACCTCGGTGTCTAGATCCTCTCCTTGTCAAAATATCATAGTAAGGCATTAACCATGGAATGATGATATGAATCTTAAGACAGTAGGATCTGACATTGATGCCGAGGGATTTCTGCTCTTCCACTCGTGTACTTGTGTGTTTCTGTCTTTTCTTTTGGTTCTTTATGTCTGACCCAAGCAGAACTCCATCTTGTTAAAGCCAGGTAAGAGCATTTGGCTCTTCGGTTTACGATGAATTTCTCAAGAATCACAACCAGCACATTTTATCTGGTTTTTGCTTATCTGACCCTGGAAAAGACAGGACACAAACCAGGGAAAAAGAAGTCTCAATGAACAGCAGCTATGAATGATGCCTTTGCCCACTGTGGCTGGGAAAGAGCAACCAAGTTAGTTACACGCAGTGATTGATCCCCTTTCCTTCAGCGGTTGCGTGATTGATAAGGGAAATAGTCAAGTCTGGAAGAAGCTATTTTGTGCTCCTTTTAACTGGAGGATTTTCAGCAGATGTCTTAATAGTTGGAAATCAGCAATAGTATGTGGATTTATTTGTATGCCATCTGAACCATTTGACTTGCCAGATGCATGTTGTTTAATAGCCTTTTGTACATCGTTTTCAGAAGAGAGTTCAGTAAGATTTTCTTTTATTGTGTGAAATAACCCATTTTGTGGATGGCATTTCCTATTGTTAGAATGTGCGTTGAAGAGACTAATCTGGCGCAGTCATTGCAGAAAAAAAAGAGAATATGTAAAATGCTAGCCCATGCATTGAGAGGCACAATAGAGACTTGTGATGAAGTCATCCCTTATATGTTTTTGGAACATCACACATTTTTCTGCTTTTTGGAGATCTTTTGGTTGGCAGTGATCTTTTGTTTAGGGACTTTAAAGCCACTTCCTTGGCATTTAGATTGTTTCAGTCATTCCTATCTTGTTACTGTCGACATGATCATACACTGATATGGTTTAAATTATTTGCAGACATTTCAGTCCTCAACCTTAATATGAAGGTAGTTTCAGCTTTCTGTTCCTCTTGTATTAGGGCGTATCTGAAAAGATAAATGAAATCTTAGTCCTTACACTACCTCATATCTTACATTCCTGTATGATTTGATGAATGTGAAATACAAGTACTCATTGATTAATCACTAAGAACAAGTTTGGGTTATTGATTTTTACTTTGGTTATCCCGCAGTACCTCAATGGTATACATAAATACCTCTGGACATTTGGCTGTGTGTATGTTTAAAATAGAATATTGCTGTATTTGCCATGCAACATAAATAGTGATTCATGCAAAATTATTCGCTGATTTCAGTGGCAATTCCTATAGTGATGTAATAGATTCTGGGAATGAGTCTTCACATAGCAGAGGTAGTGAACAGCAAGGAAAAGAGCCTGAAAATGTTCAAATGAGGCTGATATCAAGATTTCATAAAATTTAATTTGCTGATCAATTAACATCAAATACAAATCAGGACTATTTTTATGCACAAAGGTATCAGTCAGAGTCCACAGAAAGAGTGGTCAAATAAGGATCAAGAAGGTCATTCAGGTTTTTTGGAAAAGCTGCCACAGAGGTAGATGTAAATTACATTAAAAAAAATAATCTTCAAGTGAGACAAGATTATCAGGCTGAAGGTGCCTCGTTGTTCCAGTCATGGGACAAAACTGCTGTCTACCAGCAACAAGGTCCCATTTGAATCTAGATGCAGGAATGTGTAGGACGTACATTCAGCAACTCCAGCCACCAGATGGTAGACTCTGCTTACTGGTTAAGTCAGCTCTAGTGTCTGGTCACCAGTTGGCAGAAACAGCAGTAGACAAATTACATCACCTTAGAATCACAAAGCACAGTATTGCTCCTGTATTTCGATACAACTATAACCCTTCTTTCGAATTTCTGCTAAAACACAAAAACGACCGCATCCCTGTCAATATTACGCAGCATCTATAAATATTCTCAGATGTAGACTGAGAAGGAAAGTATATTTTTATTAGGCTGTTCGTTATGTGAGTGGAATTAGCAAGAGACAGTTGGTGTAGAAAATTAATGAACTAGAGTTTCATGGCTGGAATGTACTCCAACCTGCCTTATGTTACCAGTAAAATTTGTTTGGGGAACCTCAACATACTCTTTAGGAGACATTTATCCATTTTGCCAAACGATCACACAACTGAGCACATTCTAATGGCATTCTCTGCTATATTGTAAATTTTTCTTGCATCATGTAGAAACAAAATATAGTGATAGAACACAAATGTTTGCATTTATCGAAGACATTTTTGTCAAAGCCTATGAATCCTTTGAATGTGTGGGAGATATATATATGGTCTAGAGTCATATCAAATATTTTAAAAGAACCAACAAGGACTAATTGGACAAAATATCAATGATTTTGTGCCTAGAAAGGTATGAACTGTAAAAGACAGCTGAAAGCATTGGGCTTTGCAAAGAGAATGAAAACCATCTGTCAGAAATACTTTCCACAGATTATACTCGGTCCAGCTATTAATTAAGTAATTTTTGCATTACTACTTTCAATGGAGCAGATCCTTCATTACTAGGAGGAAACCAGAGATAAGCATTTGACCTTCCAAGTCAAAGAAAGATGGTTGTATACCATCTCCTAAAAGCGAACAAGGGAAAGAAATAGAAGGGTCATCCCCTATAGATGAATATATTTACTCTATCTCAAAAGCAAATATGTAATGTTGAAACAGTGATGGATTTTCCTTTACAACCTCCAAGGTAGCAAACTTTTAGGTATGTACTGTCACTTCCAGTGACAGGAGAACTGGGATGGTCAGAGCTGATGTCCTTCAGAGCTACCTGAGAGAAGTGTGGCTGTGAACCACAGCCATCCTGCTTGACTTTGCCAGTGGGTTTCCAGCTGAGTGTCTGACACAGCAGTTGCCAAGAGGCTGATCCAAGCCTCATTTAAATGAATGGGAATTTTCTATTGCGTTTGGTAGACTTCAGTTCTGGCCTCATTTTCTGCAGTGCCGCTAGCCTGAGTGCCATCCTCACTTGTCATGCATCGCAGCGAGACTGTCCTCTGGGCTCCTGGTGGACCTTTGTAGGTGGAAGATGGAGAATAAATTGGTGAGAGAAAACCAGGGACAATATCTTGTTCTTTATTCTTTTTCATAGTAATGGATGGACCATTTCTAATTTCCCACTGTCGTCCAGATCTATTTGGAAATGAGGGTTTGTCACATTATGGATACTCATTCACCAGTTGACATTATGTTGTGTGTTATGTAGCAAAACAGTCTTCTCTGCCCTCATTCTCCCTTGCTCTGAGGCAGATGATGTGGTGAACGACAATTTTCATGGTGAACTATGTAATAGAGGCTTTTCAGTTTCCTACAGGAGAGAATTTTAATATTCCTTAATTGTTGTAATGGACTGAGAATATTTGCAATTAACAGGTTCAGTGGAAGGCAAACATCCTTCTGTATCTTTGCTGATACTATTTAGTTCTGGTCCCATCATACCTCATGCAGTCCTATGCTATTTTGTCTTCCAGTTCATTGAAAAAATGAGTTCTGTCCTAGGGCCAAAACCTGAAAGTACCAAGTGCAGATCTCTGGAGTTGGCCCCTTGACTCAGAGGAATAAGATTCACTTAATCTTCACTTGATCTTCTTTGGCACAAAAAATTCAGCTGGACATCTCTTAAGAAAATGCCTGTTGTGACCTCTGATAATTTTTTCTCAAGTCAGACTACTGCATAAAAGTCCATCTTGTCACAAAATGCTCTTTCTGCTCCTTATTCTGACTATTCCAGGAAGCATTATCCAGAGCTGTACGAAATTGAATGACTGATTTGTTCAAAGCTAATTGAAAAGTCTCAGACCTATTAAAAAATCTGGTCTGGCTTTAGCTAAGCTTTTTGTTGAATCCATATTTTTTCAGCTTTAATCCTATGAATCAGAGTGTCTGAAACTTGAGTTATAATCAACAGTTGGGGTATGGAGTGTGCAGGGGATGCCTTGTTACTGTGGTGTCTTGAACCACGCAGCTGAGCTGTTACATACGGAAAGGAAACTGAGAGTGTTACGTGGTCACTGCAGATTATTTTCTCCCAAGACTAATCAGGGAACTACATCATAATGTGGAGAAATTAGACTAGTTTTAAGTGCTTCAGCTGACTCTCTGGAGGCAGCAGCAATTCATTGCGGCTCCAAGTATCCAAGCTTGCTCAGATATTGTTATATACATGGGCATATATAGAGATATATATATAATGAGAGTCACAGAGTGGATGGTATGCTTGGGCACAATAGCAGAAGTCCCTTTTTCAGAAGACTCTCTCGTTCAGATACTATGGAGAATCCAAAATTTCAGCTTTAGACTTCTTAGCAACCTCTTCTAAGGCACCTTTGCCCTAGTGGCAAACTTTACTGCTTCGTACCATAAACCTTTAATGTTAATGAACGCACACAGGGAGTTGAACTTAATTATTTTTGGACAAGTTGCCTTACACACAGCAACTTCAGATATTTGGTTGCTTTTTTGGTAGGATATCTGTATGTATCACCGTGCCCTGGAAGACTGCTAAAAGAGTTTGTCTATGCCACGTGATCCACCTATAGTAAATGATTCATTTGAGTACATTTGATGCTAGCTGAAACATTTACAGTTTTCAAAACCACACCAGTGCCAAGAAAATGAGGGTGATTGAGCTGCCATATCAAACTGAGAAAAGACAACAAACAAACAGAAATAATGATTGGTTAATTTGGGGTATTTTTTCTCATTTTGTTTTGTCATTACAACTACGCATACCTAAGATGCATTTATAAATGGGCATGCCTGTTTCAATTCTCCTTTTAGAGTGTGTACCAATACATTGTATAAACATGAGGTTTTGAAGCCATTTAGTGCTTCACCAAAGTAGCAGGGCATTAGGTTCTCATTCATTCATCTGAAAACAATTAGGAGAAAATGCCACTTATTTTAAATAGTATTTGTCAGATTTTCTTCATCAAACTTGGTAAATACATGTCTTCTGACATTTTGATGTATAATCATCAGTCTAGGGTAAACCTAAGTGACTGGGCTTTGGCCCGTGAATAGCTTTTGTTGCTGTGTGACAGAAAAATATTGTGTTGGGTTGGATTTTTTTTTAAAGATATAATGAATATTCAAAATCAGAGTTATTCTCCATTGTACCCTCAGTAGGTCAACCGTCATAAGATCAAGAGAATACTTAGTATGCAATCTAGAGGTTTTATGAGTGTTTCTGAATTTAATTTTTTTCCATGGTATATGCTTTGGAACTTTTGTTGATGAAAATAGTAAATTGTGTCAATTTTCATTTGAATGGACAACTAGTTAAAATGGAGATATTTTAATTGTCTTTACAGATTCTTTGCATTCATAGGTATTAATAGACATTCACCTTATTTTCCCTGAAAACTTCTTTTGAACTTCCCACGGTATTACAGTTTTTCCATTCCCTGTTTATATGCTGTGTCCGGTCGTCAATAAAACCTTCAGTGTTACCACCTGAAGACATGCATCCTTTTATTAAGTGATGATGCCACATGGGACATCAACAAGGTTGCTGTTTATAAGTTTTTGACATTCAGATTTTAGGATGACTTGCTAACATCTCTGTAGTAGCCCCTTCTTTAAAAGGGATCTAAGAGATGAGTTTGTGTTATTGTTCTGCAGTGATTTCGGTATCTGACAAATATTTTATGTAGTCATAGATTCCTGATTCAACCATTTGCCCGTGATTTGCTCAGACTAACCTGTGGAAATGTGAAAGATGGTTATAAAGTATTTAATTCAATCTCTGTCTGTAGGGGAAAAAGTAACAGAAATGAAGGTGGAACAGAGGAAATGGCAGGATTGTTGTTATAGGTGAGGGATGAGGTGGGGTTGGTTGTTTCAATAATTGGTTTCCAGGTACGCATGGAGTTAGTCTCACATTGTCTCTTTTAACTTTCCTTTTGCCTTTGCTGTATCCTGGAGGGGCCGGGAAGGAAGTTTTCATTGGTAGCTAAGTTTGAAAAGTTTTTCTGGGCACACAGAGGAGCACTGTGGTGTTTTCTGAGGGTGTGGAATAGTTGGTATCCTGCTTGTCGGTGTAGTTCACGCTTGCTCTAACCAAGCAAATCTGGTAGCTCCAGGGAACACCAGATTTACCACATGTGTGCGAAAGGATTATAGTACATGTGTACAATAGAAAATTCAAAAAAGATTTGTTGCCTGCTCAGAATAACCAGTCTATGTAGCCATGTTAGACTCAAAGCTTTCTTGTGACTCCAAGATCCAATTGCCTGCAGGAGAAGAGCTTCTCAGAGTCACCAACCAATGTGAAATTCTTGCTGATGGCATGTGAACTGTGGTATAAATGTTGAAACAGAGCACCCATTGATTTCCACTCCCTCCCCAAGCTCTCTCCATCTAGCTGAACCCTCTACTGGAGGTTCTTCTGTTCTTTAGGTGCGACACTGTGACCCTCTCCCCAAGTCAACCCTCCTTCTCGTGGCTCTTCCCCAGTGCTCATACGGAACAGTTATAAAAGACAGGACATAAGCTCAAATTTTGTTGTGTTGGGGATGATTACCCAGAATAACTGAATACTCAGGACTGAGAAGACTGTTTATTTGATTTAACTCACGCAGTGACTATTTCATTACAAATTTATCTGAAATTGGTGTCTGCAAGAGAGGCTATCCATGTTTTGGATTATTTTATGTAAGTTTTGTGAAAAATAGGCATTTCTTCATGTCTCCACGTAAACATACAGGGCTCCTCTGAGAAAAGGCAAGCATGGACGAGGGTAGTAAAGAGAAGAAAAGTTTCAAAGGCCTGATCGTACTTTCCTGACTGACTTGAAACAAGCAGTGAGCTCAACAGCATCTTTGTTTTAATAAAGACTGTAATAATCACGAGAGCTCCAGAATTTCTGAAAAATAAGGAGGTTAACGTAGTATCTGGAGTCTGACCTCAGGTCTAAATTGTGATTCTAATGTTGAGACATAGCTTCACACCTCATAAATCCAGTCAGCTTGTTTCTACTATCCAGTGCAATATTTAAATAAAGACCAGTTTCACAAAGACATGCATTGCTATAGATTCCCTTTTTGCCCTTTTTCAAATTATGTTTCTGCTTTATACAAACCACCTTTCATAAGCTCTCTGCCAGAAAGCTCTAAAAATAATAGCACAGACG